>JAOTQM010000765.1:0-20369 GCA_026939265.1 Oreonectes daqikongensis
ACAAATCTGACATGGACATAAGTTTAGCAAAGAAAGCTCTTTTCTGACATCCCAGGAACATGAAATAAGTGTTAAATCATGTTTTCATCAGTTCTCAGCTTTTTTGATCAGGGCATGTCAGAAAACTCAAATATGACAATAAAGTGAGTTTGCAAAGAAAGCTCTATTCTGACATCCCAGGAACATGAAATGAGTGCAAAATCATGTTTTCATCATTTCTCAGCTTTTTTTAATCAGGCCTTGTCAGAAAACTCAAATATGACATGGCATGAGTTTTGCAAAGAAAGCTGTATTCTGACATCCGAGGAACATGAAATGAGTTTAAAGTCATGTTTTCATCAGTTCTCAGCTTTTTTGATTAGGCCTTGTCAGAAAACTCAAATATGACAATAATAGGAGTTTTGCAAAGAAAGCTCTATTCTGACATCCCAGGAACATGAACTGAGTGTTAAAATCATGTTTTCATCAGTTCTCAGCTTTTTTTAATCAGGCCTTGTCAGAAACACTCAAATGACATGGACATAAGTTTTGCAAAGAAAGCTCTTTTCTGACATCCCAGGAACATGAAATAGAGTGTTAAAGTCATGTTTTCATCAGTTTTCAGCTTTTTTAATCTCTGCCTTGTCAGGAAACACAAATCTGTAATGGACATAAGTTTAGCAAAGAAAGCTCTATTTCTGACATCCCAGGAACATGAACTGAGTGTTAAAGTCATGTTTTCATCAGTTCTCAGCTTTTTTGATCAGGGCATTGTCAGAAACTCAAATCTGACATGGACATAGTTTTGCAAAGAAAGCTCTATTCTGACATCCCAGGAACATGAACTGAGTGTTAAAATCATGTTTTCATCAGTTCTCAGCTTTTTTGATCAGGCTTGTCAGAAAACTCAAATATGACATAAAGTAAGTTTTGCAAAGAAAGCTCTATTCTGACATCCCAGGAACATGAAATTAGTGCAAAAGTCATGTTTTCATCATTTCTCAGCTTTTTTTAATCAGGCCTTGTCAGAAAACTCAAATATGACATGGCATGAGTTTGCAAAGAAAGCTCTATTCTGACATCCCAGGAACATGAAATGAGTGTTAAAGTCATGTTTTCATCAGTTCTCAGCTTTTTTGATCAGGCCTTGTCAGAAAACTCAAATATGACATGGACATAGTTTTGCAAAGAAAGCTCTATTCTGACATCCCAGGAACATGAAATGAGTGTTAAAATCATGTTTTCATCAGTTCTCAGCTTTTTGATTAGGCTTGTCAGAAAACTCAAATATGACAATAACATGAGTTTTGCAAAGAAAGCTCTATTCTGACATCCCAGGAACATGAAATAAGTGTTAAAGTCATGTTTTCATCAGTTCTCAGCTTTTTTGATCAGGCCTTGTCAGAAAACTCAATATGACAAAACGTGAGTTTGGCAAAGAAAGCTCTATTCTGACATCCCAGGAACATGAAATTAGTGCAAAAGTCATGTTTTCATCAGTTCTCAGCTTTTTTTAATCAGGCCTTGTCAGAAACTCAAATATGACATGGACATGAGTTTGCAAAGAAAGCTCTATTCTGACATCCCAGGAACATGAAATGAGTGTTAAAGTCATGTTTTCATCAGTTCTCAGCTTTTTTTAATCAGGCCTTGTCAGAAAACAAATCTGAATGGACATGAGTTTGCAAAGAAAGCTCTATTCTGACATCCCAGGAACATGAAAAAGTGTTAAAGTCATGTTTTCATCAGTTCTCAGCTTTTTTGATCAGGGCCTTGTCAGAAAACTCAAATATGACAATAACGTGAGTTTTGCAAAGAAAGCTCTATTCTGACATCCCAGGAACATGAACTGAGTGTTAAAATCATGTTTTCATCAGTTCTCAGCTTTTTAAATCTTTGCCTTGTCAGAAAACTCAAATATGACATGGACATAAGTTTTGCAAAGAAAGCTCTATTCTGACATCCCAGGAACATGAAATAAGTGTTAAAGTCATGTTTTCATCAGTTCTTAGCTTTTTTTTATCAGGCCTTGTCAGAAAACTCAAATATGACAATAACGTGAGTTTTGCAAAGAAAGCTCTATTCTGACATCCCAGGAACATGAAATGAGTGTTAAAGTCATGTTTTCATCAGTTCTCAGCTTTTTTGATCAGGGCATCGTCAGAAAACTCAAATATGACAATAAAGTGAGTTTTGCAAAGAAAGCTCTATTCTGACATCCCAGGAACATGAACTGAGTGTTAAATCATGTTTTCATCAGTTCTCAGCTTTTTAAATCTCTGCCTTGTCAGGAAACACAAATCTGAATGGACATAAGTTTAGCAAAGAAAGCTCTTTTCTGACATCCCAGGAACATGAAATGAGTGTTAAAGTCATGTTTTCATCAGTTCTCAGCTTTTTTGATCAGGCCTTGTCAGAAAACTGTAATATGACAATAACGTGAGTTTTGCAAAGAAAGCTCTATTCTGACATCCCAGGAACATGAAATGAGTGTTAAAGTAATGTTTTTATCATTTCTCAGCTTTTTTGATTAGGCCTTGTCAGAAAACTCAAATATGACAATAACGTGAGTTTGGCAAAGAAAGCTCTATTCTGACATCCCAGGAACATGAACTGTTGTTAAAATCATGTTTTTAATCAGTTCTCAGCTTTTTAAATCTCTGCCTTGTCAGAAAACTCAAATATGACATGGACATGAGTTTTGCAAAGCTCTATTCTGACATCCCAGGAACATGAAATAAGTGTTAAAGTCATGTTTTCATCAGTTCTCAGCTTTTTTGATCAGGCCTTGTCAGAAAACTCAAATATGACATGGGCATGAGTTTTGCAAAGAAAGCTCTATTCTGACATCCCAGGAACATGAACTGAGTGTTAAAATCATGTTTTCATCAGTTCTCAGCTTTTTTGATCAGGCCTTGTCAGAAAACTCAAATATGACAATAATGTGAGTTTGGCAAAGAAAGCTCTATTCTGACATCCCAGGAACATGAAATGAGTGTTAAAGTCATGTTTTCATCAGTTCTCAGCTTTTTAAATCTCTGCCTTGTAAGGAAAACAATCTGTAATGGACATAAGTTTAGCAAAGAATCTCTTTTCTGACATCCCAGGAACATGAAATAAGTGTTAAAGTCATGTTTTCATCAGTTCTCAGCTTTTTTGATCAGGCCTTGTCAGAAAACTCTAATATGACAATAACGTGAGTTTTGCAAAGAAAGCTCTATTCTGACATCCCAGGAACATGAACTGAGTGTTAAAATCATGTTTTAATATCAGTTCTCAGCTTTTTTATCTGCCTTGTCAGGAAACACAAATCTGACATGGACATGAGTTTGCAAAGAAAGCTCTATTCTGACATCCCAGGAACATGAACTGAGTGTTAAAATCATGTTTTCATCAGTTCTCAGCTTTTTTGATTAGGCCTTGTCAGAAAACTCAAATATGACAATAAGTGAGTTTTGCAAAGAAAGCTCTATTCTGACATCCCAGGAACATGAACTGAGTGTTAAAATCATGTTTTCATCAGTTCTCAGCTTTTGAATCGGCCTTGTCAGGAAACTCAAATATGACATGGACATGAGTCTTGCAAAGAAAGCTCTATTCTGACATCCCAGGAACATGAACTGAGTGTTAAAATCATGTTTTCATCAGTTCTCAGCTTTTTTGATCAGGCCTTGTCAGAAAACTCAAATATGACAATAACGTGAGTTTTGCAAAGAAAGCTCTATTCTGACATCCCAGGAACATGAAATAAGTGTTAAAGTCATGTTTTCATCAGTTCTCAGCTTTTTTTGATCAGGCCTTGTCAGAAAACTCAAATATGACAAAAACATGAGTTTTGCAAAGAAAGCTCTATTCTGACATCCCAGGAACATGAAATAAGTGTTAAAGTCATGTTTTCATCAGTTCTCAGCTTTTTTTATCAGCCTTGTCAGAAAACTCAAATATGACAATACGTGAGTTTTGCAAAGAAAGCTCTATTCTGACATCCCAGGAACATGAACTGAGTGTTAAAATCATGTTTTAATAATCAGTTCTCAGCTTTTAAATCTCTGCCTTGTCAGGAAACAACATCTGACATGGACATAGGATTAGCAAAGAAAGCTCTTTTCTGACATCCCAGGAACATGAAATAAGTGTTAAAGTCATGTTTTCATCAGTTCTCAGCTTTTTTGATCAGGCCTTGTCAGAAAACTCTAATATGACAATAACGTGAGTTTTGCAAAGAAAGCTCTATTCTGACATCCCAGGAACATGAAATGAGTGTTAAAGTCATGTTTTCATCATTTCTCAGCTTTTTTGATTAGGCCTTGTCAGAAACTCAAATATGACAATAACGTGAGTTTGGCAAAGAAAGCTCTATTCTGACATCCCAGGAACATGAACTGAGTGTTAAAATCATGTTTTCATAATCAGTTCTCAGCTTTTTAAATCTCTGCCTTGTCAGGAAAACACAAATCTGACATGGACATAAGTTTAGCAAAGAAAGCTCTTTCTGACATCCCAGGAACATGAAATAAGTGTTAAAGTCATGTTTTATCAGTTTCTCAGCTTTTTGATCAGGGCCTTGTCAGAAAACTCAATATGACAATAAATGAGTTTTGCAAAGAAAGCTCTATTCTGACATCCCAGGAACATGAAATAAGTGTTAAAGTCATGTTTTCATCACAGTTCTCAGCTTTTTTTAATCATGCCTTGTCAGAAAACTCAAATATGACATGGGCATGAGTTTTGCAAAGAAAGCTCTATTCTGACATCCCAGGAACATGAAATGAGTGTTAAATCATGTTTTCATCATCAGTTCTCAGCTTTTTTGATTAGGCCTTGTCAGAAAACTCAAATATGACAATAACGTGAGTTTTGCAAAGAAAGCTCTATTCTGACATCCCAGGAACATGAACTGAGTGTTAAAATCATGTTTTCATCAGTTCTCAGCTTTTTAAATCTTTGCTTGTCAGGAAACACAAATCTGACATGGACATGAGTTTGCAAAGAAAGCTCTATTCTGACATCCCAGGAACATGAACTGAGTGTTAAAGTCATGTTTTCATCAGTTCTCAGCTTTTTTGATCAGGCCTTGTCAGAAAACTCAAATATGACATAACGTGAGTTTTGCAAAGAAAGCTCTATTCTGACATCCCAGGAACATGAAATTAGTGTTAAAGTCATGTTTTCATCAGTTCTCAGCTTTTTTTAATCAGGCCTTGTCAGAAAACTCAAATATGACATGGACATGAGTTTGCAAAGAAAGCTCTATTCTGACATCCCAGGAACATGAAATGAGTGTTAAAGTCATGTTTTCATCAGTTCTCAGCTTTTTTTATCAGGCCTTGTCAGAAAACAAATGTAATGGACATAAGTTTAGCAAAGAAAGCTCTTTCTGACATCCCAGGAACATGAAATAGTGTTAAAGTCATGTTTTCATCAGTTCTCAGCTTTTTGATCAGGCCTTGTCAGAAAACTCAATATGACAATAACGTGAGTTTGCAAAGAAAGCTCTATTCTGACATCCCAGGAACATGAAACTGAGTGTTAAATCATGTTTTCATCAGTTCTCAGCTTTTTTAAATCTTGCCTTGTCAAAATCAAATATGACATGGACATGAGTTTGCAAAGAAAGCTCTATTCTGACATCCCAGGAACATGAAATTAGTGTTAAAGTCATGTTTTCATCAGTTCTCAGCTTTTTTGATCAGGCCTTGTCAGAAACTCAAATATGACATGGACATGAGTTTTGCAAAGAAAGCTCTATTCTGACATCCCAGGAACATGAAATGAGTGTTAAAATCATGTTTTCATCAGTTCTCAGCTTTTTGATCAGGCCTTGTCAGAAACTCAAATATGACATGGACATGAGTTTTGCAAAGAAAGCTCTATTCTGACATCCCAGGAACATGAATAAGTGTTAAAGTCATGTTTTCATCATCAGTTCTCAGCTTTTTTGATCAGGCCTTGTCAGAAAACTCAAATATGACATAACATGAGTTTTGCAAAGAAAGCTCTATTCTGACATCCCAGGAACATGAATGAGTGTTAAAATCATGTTTTCATCATCAGTTCTCAGCTTTTTAAATCTCTGGCCTTGTCAGAAAACACAATCTGACATGGACAAAGTTTGCAAAGAAAGCTCTATTCTGACATCCCAGGAACATGAAAAAAGTGTTAAAGTCATGTTTTCATCAGTTCTCAGCTGTTTTGATCAGGGAAATGTCAGAAAACTCTAATTTGACAAGAACATAAGTTTTGCAAAGAAAGCTCTATTCTAACATCCCAGGAACATGAACTGAGTGTTAAAGTCATGTTTTAATCAGTTCTCTGCTTTTTTTAATCAGGCCTTGTCAGAAAACTCAAATATGACATGGACATGAGTCTTGCAAAGAAAGCTCTATTCTGACATCCCAGGAACATGAAATGAGTGTTGAAGTCATGTTTTCATCAGTTCTCAGTTTTTTTGATTAGGCCTTGTCAGAAAACTCAAATATGACAATAACGTGAGTTTTGCAAAGAAAGCTCTATTCTGACATCCCAGGAACATGAAATGAGTGTTAAAGTCATGTTTTTATCAGTTCTCAGCTTTTTTGATCAGGGCTTGTCAGAAAACTCAAATATGACATGAAGTGAGTTTTGCAAAGAAAGCTCTATTCTGACATCCCAGGAACATGAACTGAGTGTTAAATCATGTTTTTAATCAGTTCTCAGCTTTTTAATCTCTGCCTTGTCAGAAAACTCAAATCTGACATGGACATGAGTTTTGCAAAGAAAGCTCTATTCTGACATCCCAGGAACATGAAATGAGTGTTAAAATCATGTTTTCATCAGTTCTCAGCTTTTTTGATTAGGCCTTGTCAGAAAACTCAAATATGACAATAACGTGAGTTTTGCAAAGAAAGCTCTATTCTGACATCCCAGGAACATGAAATTAGTGCTAAAGTCATGTTTTCATCAGTTCTCAGCTTTTTTTAATCAGGCCTTGTCAGAAAACTCAAATATGAAATGGACATGAGTCTTGCAAAGAAAGCTCTATTCTGACATCCCAGGAACATGAACTGAGTGTTAATATCATGTTTTCATAATCAGTTCTCAGCTTTTTTAAATCTCTGCCTTGTCAGAAACACAAATCTGACATGGACATAAGTTTGCAAAGAAAGCTCTTTTCTGACATCCCAGGAACATGAAATGAGTGTTAAAGTCATGTTTTTATCAGTTCTCAGCTTTTTTGATCAGGGCCTTGTCAGAAAACTCAATATGACAATAAAGTGAGTTTTGCAAAGAAAGCTCTATTCTGACATCCCAGGAACATGAAATGAGTGTTAAAGTCATGTTTTCATCAGTTCTCAGCTTTTTTTAATCAGGCCTTGTCAGAAACTCAAATATGACATGGACATGAGTTTGCAAAGAAAGCTCTATTCTGACATCCCAGGAACATGAAATAAGTGTTAAAGTCATGTTTTCATCAGTTCTCAGCTTTTTTGATCAGGGCCTTGTCAGAAAACACAAATCTGACATGGACATAGTTTTGCAAAGAAAGCTCTATTCTGACATCCCAGGAACATGAAATAGTGTTAAAGTCATGTTTTCATCAGTTCTCAGCTTTTTTGATCAGGCCTTGTCAGAAAACTCTAATATGACAATAACGTGAGTTTTGCAAAAAAAGCTTTATTCTGACATCCCAGGAACATGAAATGAGTGTTAAAGTAATGTTTTTATCAGTTCTCATTTTTTTTGATCAGGGCATCGTCAGAAAACTCAAATATGACAATAAAGTCAGTTTGGCAAAGAAAGCTCTATTCTGACATCCCAGGAACATGAACTGAGTGTTAAAATCATGTTTTAATAATCAGTTCCCAGCTTTTTAAATCTATGCCTTGTCAGGAAACACAAATCTGACATGGACATAAGTTTAACAAAGAAAGCTCTTTTCTGACATCCCAGGAACATGAAATAAGTGTTAAAGTCATGTTTTCATCAGTTCTCAGCTTTTTTGATCAGGCCTTGTCAGAAAACTCTAATATGACAATAACGTGAGTTTTGCAAAGAAAGCTCTATTCTGACATCCCAGGAACATGAAATTAGTGCTAAAGTCATGTTTTCATCAGTTCTCAGCTTTTTTTAATCAGGCCTTGTCAGAAAACTCAAATATGACATGGACATGAGTTTTGCAAAGAAAGATCTATTCTGACATCCCAGGAACATGAAATAAGTGTTAAAGTCATGTTTTCATCAGTTCTCAGCTTTTTTGATCAGGCCTTGTCAGAAAACTCAAATATGACAATAACATGAGTTTTGCAAAGAAAGCTGTATTCTGAAATCCCAGGAACATGAAATGAGTGTTAAAGTCATGTTTTCATCAGTTCTCAGCTTTTTTGATCAGGGCATCGTCAGAAAACTCAAATATGACAATAAAGTGAGTTTTGCAAAGAAAGCTCTATTCTGACATCCCAGGAACATGAAATTAGTGCTAAAGTCATGTTTTCATCAGTTCTCAGCTTTTTTTAATCAGGCCTTGTCAGAAAACTCAAATATGACATGGGCATGAGTTTTGCAAAGAAAGCTCTATTCTGACATCCCAGGAACATGAAATGAGTGTTAAAGTCATGTTTTCATCAGTTCTCAGCTTTTTAAATCTCTGCCTTGTAGGAAACAAATCTGTAATGGACATAAGTTTAGCAAAAAAAGCTCTTTCTGACATCCCAGGAACATGAAATAAGTGTTAAAGTCTTGTTTTCATCAGTTCTCAGCTTTTTTGATCAGGGCCTTGTCAGAAAACTCTAATATGACAATAACGTGAGTTTTGCAAAGAAAGCTCTATTCTGACATCCCAGGAACATGAACTGAGTGTTAAAATCATGTTTTCATCATTTCTCAGCTTTTTTTAATCAGGCCTTGTCAGAAAACTCAAATATGACATGGGCATGAGTTTTGCAAAGAAATCTCTATTCTGACATCCCAGGAACATGAAATGAGTGTTAAAGTCTTGTTTTCATCAGTTCTCAGCTTTTTTGATCAGGGCCTTGTCAGAAAACTCTAATATGACAATAACGTGAGTTTTGCAAAGAAAGCTCTATTCTGACATCCCAGGAACATGAACTGAGTGTTAAAATCATGTTTTCATCATTTCTCAGCTTTTTTTAATCAGGCCTTGTCAGAAAACTCAAATATGACATGGGCATGAGTTTTGCAAAGAAATCTCTATTCTGACATCCCAGGAACATGAAATGAGTGTTAAAGTCATGTTTTCATCAGTTCTCAGCTTTTTAAATCTCTGCCTTGTAAGGAAACACAAATCTGTAATGGACATAAGTTTAGCAAAGAAAGCTCTATTCTGACATCCCAGGGACATGAACTAAATGTTAAAGTCATGTTTTAATCAGTTCTCATTTGTTTTTGATCAGGGCATGGTCAGAAAACTCAAATATGACAATAAAGTGAGTTTTGCAAAGAAAGCTCTATTCTGAAATCCCAGGAACATGAAATAAGTGCTAAAGTCATGTTTTCATCAGTTCTTAACTTTTTTTATCAGGCCTTGTCAGAAAACTCAAATATGACAATAAAGTGAGTTTTGCAAAGAAAGCTCTATTCTGACATCCTAGGAACATGAAATAAGTGTTAAAGTCATGTTTTCATCAGTTCTTAGCTTTTTTTATCAGTCCTTGTCAGAAAACTTTAATATGAAAATAACGTGAGTTTTGCAAAGAAAGCTCCATTCTGACATCCCAGGAACATGAACTGAGTGTTAAAATCATGTTTTAATAATCAGTTCTCAGCTTTTTAATTCTCTGCCTTATCAGGAAACACAAATCTGACATGGACATGAGTCTTGCAAAGAAAGCTGTATTCTGACATCCGAGGAACATGAACTGAGTGTTAAAATCATGTTTTCATCAGTTCTCAGCTTTTTTGATTAGGCCTTGTCAGAAAAGTCAAATATGACAATAATGTGAGTTTGGCAAAGAAAGCTCTATTCTGACATCCCAGGAACATGAAATAAGTGTTAAAGTCATGTTTTCATCAGTTCTTAGCTTTTTTTTATCAGGCCTTGTCAGAAAACTCTAATATGACAATAACGTGAGTTTTGCAAAGAAAGCTCTATTCTGACATCCCAGGAACATGAACTGAGTGTTAAAGTAATGTTTTTATCAGTTCTCAGCTTTTTTGATCAGGGCATCGTCAGAAAACTCAAATATGACAATAAAGTGAGTTTTGCAAAGAAAGCTCTGTTCTGACAGCCCAGGAACATGAAATTAGTGCTAAAGTCATGTTTTCATCAGTTCTCAGCTTTTTTGATCAGGCCTTGTCAGAAAACTCTAATATGACAATAACGTGAGTTTTGCAAAGAAAGCTCTATTCCTACATCCCAGGAACATGAACTGATTGTTAAAATCATGTTTTAATAATCAGTTCTCAGCTTTTTAAATCTCTGCCTTATCAGGAAACACAAATCTGACATGGACATAAGTTTAGCAAAGAAAGCTCTTTTCTGACATCCCAGGAACATGAAATGAGTGTTAAAAGTAATGTTTTTATCAGTTCTCATCTTTTTTGATTAGGGCATCGTCAGAAAACTCAAATATGACAATAAAGTGAGTTTTGCAAAGAAAGCTCTATTCTGACATCCCAGGAACATGAAATAAGTGCTAAAGTCATGTTTTCAACAGTTCTTAGCGTTTTTTAATCATGCCTTGTCAGAAAACTCAAATATGACATGGGCATGAGTTTTGCAAAGAAATCTCTATTCTGACATCCCAGGAACATGAAATGAGTGGTAAAGTCATGTTTTCATCAGTTCTCAGCTTTTTAAATCTCTGCCTTGTAAGGAAACACAAATCTGTAATGGAGATAAGTTTAGCAAAGAAAGCTCTTTTCTGACATCCCAGGAACATGAAATAAGTGTTAAAGTCATGTTTTTATCAGTTCTTAGCTTTTTTTATCAGGCCTTGTCAGAAAACTCTAATATGACAATAATGTGAGTTTTGCAAAGAAAGCTCTATTCTGACATCCCAGGAACATGAACTGAGTGTTAAAATCATGTTTTAATAATCAGTTCTCAGCTTTTTAAGTCTCTGCCTTATCAGGAAACACAAATCTGACATGGACATGAGTCTTGCAAAGAAAGCTGTATTCTGACATCCGAGGAACATGAACTGAGTGTTAAAATCATGTTTTCATCAGTTCTCAGCTTTTTTGATTAGGCCTTGTCAGAAAACTCAAATATGACAATAACGTGAGTTTGGCAAAGAAAGCTCTATTCTGACATCCCATGAACATGAAATGAGTGTTAAAGTAATGCTTTTATCAGTTCTCAGCTTTTTTGATCAGGGCATCGTCAGAAAACTCAAATATGACAATGAAGTGAGTTTTGCAAAGAAAGCTCTATTCTGACATCCCAGGAACATGAAATTAGTGCTAAAGTCATGTTTTCATCAGTTCTCAGCATTTTTTAATCAGGCCTTGTCAGAAAACTCAAATATGACATGGGCATGAGTTTTGCAAAGAAAGCTGTATTCTGACATCCGAGGAACATGAACTGAGTGTTGAAGTCATGTTTTCATCAGTTCTCAGCTTTTTAAATCTCTGCCTTGTAAGGAAACATAAATCTGTAATGGACATAAGTTTAGCAAAAAAAGCTCTTTCTGACATCCCAGGAACATGAAATAAGTGTTAAAGTCTTGTTTTCATCAGTTCTCAGCTTTTTTGATCAGGGCCTTGTCAGAAAACTCTAATATGACAATAACGTGAGTTTTGCAAAGAAAGCTCTATTCTGACATCCCAGGAACATGAACTGAGTGTTAAAATCATGTTTTCATCAGTTCTCAGCTTTTTAAATCTTTGCCTTGTCATAAAATTCAAATATGACATGGACATGAGTTGTGCAAAGAAAGCTCTATTCTGACATCCCAGGAACATGAAATTAGTGCTAAAGTCATCTTTTCATCAGTTCTCAGCTTTTTAAATCTTTGCCTTGTCATAAAATTCAAATATGACATGGACATGAGTTGTGCAAAGAAAGCTCTATTCTGACATCCCAGGAACATGAAATTAGTGCTAAAGTCATGTTTTCATCAGTTCTCAGCTTTTTTTAATCATGCCTTGTCAGAAAACTCAAAAATGACATGGGCATGAGTTTTGCAAAGAAATCTCTATTCTGACATCCCAGGAACATGAAATGAGTGTTAAAGTCATGTTTTCATCAGTTCTCAGCTTTTTAAATCTCTGCCTTGTAAGGAAACACAAATCTGTAATGGACATAAGTTTAGCAAAGAAAGCTCTTTTCTGACATCCCAGGAACATGAAATAAGTGTTAAAGTCTTGTTTTCATTAGTTCTCAGCTTTTTTGATCAGGGCCTTGTCAGAAAACTCTAATATGACAATTACGTGAGTTTTGCAAAGAAAGCTCTATTCTGACATCCCAGAAACATGAAATGAGTGTTAAAGTAATGTTTTTATCAGTTCTCATCTTTTTTGATCAGGGCATCGTCAGAAAACTCAAATATGACAATAAAGTAAGATTTGCAAAGAAAGATCTATTCTGACATCCCAGGAACATGACATTAGTGCAAAAGTCATGTTTTTATCATTTTTCAGCTTTTTTTAATCAGGCCTTCTCAGAAAACTCAAATATGACATGGAGATGAGTCTTGCAAAGAAAGCTGTATTCTGACATCCGAGGAACATGAAATGAGTGTTAAAGTCATGTTTTCATCAGTTCTCAGCTTTTCTGATCAGGCCTTGTCAGAAAACTCAAATACGACATGGACATTAGTCTTGCAAAGAAAGCTCTATTCTGACATCCTAGGAACATGAAATAAGTGTTAAAGTCATGTTTTCATCAGTTCTCAGCTTTTTTGATCAGGCCTTGTCAGAAAACTCTAATATGACAATAACAGGAGTTTTGCAAAGAAAGCTCTATTCTGACATCCCATGAACATGAAATGAGTGTTAAAGTAATGCTTTTATCAGTTCTCAGCTTTTTTGATCAGGGCATCGTCAGAAAACTCAAATATGACAATGAAGTGAGTTTTGCAAAGAAAGCTCTATTCTGACATCCCAGGAACATGAAATTAGTGCTAAAGTCATGTTTTCATCAGTTCTCAGCATTTTTTAATCAGGCCTTGTCAGAAAACTCAAATATGACATGGACATTAGTCTTGCAAAGAAAGCTGTATTCTGACATCCTAGGAACATGAAATAAGTGTTAAAGTCATGTTTTCATCAGTTCTCAGCTTTTTTGATCAGGCCTTGTCAGAAAACTCTAATATGACAATAACAGGAGTTTTGCAAAGAAAGCTCTATTCTGACATCCCAGGAACATGAAATGAGTGTTAAAGTAATGTTTTTATCAGTTCTCATACTTTTTGATCAGGGCATCGTCAGAAAACTCTAATATGACAATAAAGTGAGTTTTGCAAAGAAAGCTCTATTCTGACATCCCAGGAACATGAAATTAGTGCTAAAGTCATGTTTTCATCAGTTCTCAGCTTTTTTTAATCAGGCCTTGTCAGAAAACTCAAATATGACAATAAAGTGAGTTTTGCAAAGAAAGCTCTATTCTGAAATCCCAGGAACATGAAATTAGTGCTAAAGTCATGTTTTCATCAGTTCTCAGCTTTTTTGATCAGGCCTTGTCAGAAAACTCTAATATGACAATAACATGAGTTTTGCAAAGAAAGCTCTATTCTGACATCCCAGGAACATGAAATGAGTGTTAAAGTAATGTTTTTATCAGTTCTCATCTTTTTTGATTAGGGCATCGTCAGAAAACTCAAATATGACAATAAAGTTAGTTTTGCAAAGAAAGCTCTATTCTGACATCCCAGGGACATGAAATAAGTGCTAAAGTCATGTTTTCAACAGTTCTCAGCGTTTTTTATTCATGCCTTGTCAGAAAACTCAAATATGACATGGGCATGAGTTTCGCAAAGAAATCTCTATTCTGACATCCCAGGAACATGAAATGAGTGTTAAAGTCATGTTTTCATCAGTTCTCAGCTTTTTAAATCTCTGCCTTGTAAGGAAACACAAATCTGTAATGGACATAAGTTTAGCAAAGAAAGCTCTTTTCTGACATCCCAGGAACATGAAATAAGTGTTAAAGTCATGTTTTCATCAGTTCTTACCTTTTTTTTATCAGGCCTTGTCAGAAACCTCTAATATGACAATAACGTGAGTTTTGCAAAGAAAGCTCTATTCTGACATCCCAGGAACATGAACTGAGTGTTAAAATCATGTTTTCATCATTTCTCAGCTTTTTTTAATCAGGCCTTGTCAGAAAACTCAAATATGACATGGGCATGAGTTTTGCAAAGAAAGCTCTATTCTGACATCCCAGGAACATGAAATGAGTGTTAAAGTCATGTTTTCATCAGTTCTCAGCTTTTTAAATCTCTGCCTTGTCAGGAAACACAAATCTGTAATGGACATAAGTTTAGCAAAGAAAGCTCTATTCTGACATCCCAGGAACATGAACTAAGTGTTAAAGTCATGTTTTCAATCAGTTCTCATTTTTTTGATCAGGCTGTCAGAAAACTCAAATATGACAATAAAGTGAGTTTTGCAAAGAAAGCTCTATTCTGAAATCCCAGGAACATGAAATAAGTGCTAAAGTCATGTTTTCATCAGTTCTTAACTTTTTTTATCAGGCCTTGTCAGAAAACTCAAATATGACAATAAAGTGAGTTTTGCAAAGAAAGCTCTATTCTGACATCCTAGGAACATGAAATTAGTGCTAAAGTCATGTTTTCATCAGTTCTCAGCTTTTTTGATCAGGCCTTGTCAGAAAACTCTAATATGACAATAACGTGAGTTTTGCAAAGAAAGCTCTATTCCTACATCCCAGGAACATGAACTGATTGTTAAAATCATGTTTTAATAATCAGTTCTCAGCTTTTTAAATCTCTGCCTTGTCAGGAAACACAAATCTGACATGGACATAAGTTTAGCAAAGAAAGCTCTTTTCTGACATCCCAGGAACATGAAATGAGTGTTAAAGTCATGTTTTTATCAGTTCTCATACTTTTTGATCAGGGCATCGTCAGAAAACTCAAATATGACAATAAAGTGAGTTTTGCAAAGAAAGCTCTATTCTGACATCCCAGGAACATGAAATTAGTGCTAAAGTCATGTTTTCATCAGTTCTCAGCTTTTTTTAATCAGGCCTTGTCAGAAAACTCAAATATGACATGGGCATGAGTTTTGCAAAGAAAGCTCTATTCTGACATCCCAGGAACATGAAATGAGTGTTAAAGTCATGTTTTCATCAGTTCTCAGCTTTTTAAATCTCTGCCTTGTAGGAAACACAAATCTGTAATGGAGATAAGTTTAGCAAAGAAAGCTCTTTTCTGACATCCCAGGAACATGAAATAAGTGTTAAAGTCATGTTTTTATCAGTTCTTAGCTTTTTTTCAGGCCTTGTCAGAAAACTCTAATATGACAATAATGTGAGTTTTGCAAAGAAAGCTCTATTCTGACATCCCAGGAACATGAACTGAGTGTTAAAATCATGTTTTAATAATCAGTTCTCAGCTTTTTAAGTCTCTGCCTTATCAGGAAACACAAATCTGACATGGACATGAGTCTTGCAAAGAAAGCTGTATTCTGACATCCGAGGAACATGAACTGAGTGTTAAAATCATGTTTTCATCAGTTCTCAGCTTTTTTGATTAGGCCTTGTCAGAAAACTCAAATATGACAATAACGTGAGTTTGGCAAAGAAAGCTCTATTCTGACATCCCAGGAACATGAAATTAGTGCTAAAGTCATGTTTTCATCAGTTCTCAGCATTTTTTAATCAGGCCTTGTCAGAAAACTCAAATATGACATGGGCATGAGTTTTGCAAAGAAAGCTGTATTCTGACATCCGAGGAACATGAACTGAGTGTTGAAGTCATGTTTTCATCAGTTCTCAGCTTTTTAAATCTCTGCCTTGTAAGGAAACATAAATCTGAATGGACATAAGTTTAGCAAAAAAGCTCTTTCTGACATCCCAGGAACATGAAATAAGTGTTAAAGTCATGTTTTCATCAGTTCTCAGCTTTTTTGATCAGGGCCTTGTCAGAAAACTCTAATATGACAATAACGTGAGTTTTGCAAAGAAAGCTCTATTCTGACATCCCAGGAACATGAACTGAGTGTTAAAATCATGTTTTCATCAGTTCTCAGCTTTTTAAATCTTTGCCTTGTCAGAAAATTCAAATATGACATGGACATGAGTTGTGCAAAGAAAGCTCTATTCTGACATCCCAGGAACATGAAATTAGTGTTAAAGTCATGTTTTCATCAGTTCTCAGCTTTTTAAATCTTTGCCTTGTCAGAAATTCAAATATGACATGGACATGAGTTTTGCAAAGAAAGCTCTATTCTGACATCCCAGGAACATGAAATTAGTGTTAAAGTCATGTTTTCATCAGTTCTCAGCTTTTTTTAATCATGCCTTGTCAGAAAACTCAAAAATGACATGGGCATGAGTTTTGCAAAGAAATCTCTATTCTGACATCCCAGGAACATGAAATGAGTGTTAAAGTCATGTTTTCATCAGTTCTCAGCTTTTTAAATCTCTGCCTTGTAGGAAACACAAATCTGTAATGGACATAAGTTTAGCAAAGAAAGCTCTTTTCTGACATCCCAGGAACATGAAATAAGTGTTAAAGTCATGTTTTCATTAGTTCTCAGCTTTTTTGATCAGGGCCTTGTCAGAAAACTCTAATATGACAATTACGTGAGTTTTGCAAAGAAAGCTCTATTCTGACATCCCAGGAACATGAAATGAGTGTTAAAGTCATGTTTTTATCATTCTCAGCTTTTTTGATCAGGCCTTGTCAGAAAACTCAAATATGACATGGAGATGAGTTTGCAAAGAAAGCTGTATTCTGACATCCGAGGAACATGAACTGAGTGTTAAAATCATGTTTTCATCAGTTCTCAGCTTTTTTGATCAGGCCTTGTCAGAAAACTCAAATATGACATGGACATGAGTCTTGCAAAGAAAGCTCTATTCTGACATCCTAGGAACATGAAATAAGTGTTAAAGTCATGTTTTCATCAGTTCTCAGCTTTTTTGATCAGGCCTTGTCAGAAAACTCTAATATGACAATAACAGGAGTTTTGCAAAGAAAGCTCTATTCTGACATCCCAGGAACATGAAATGAGTGTTAAAGTAATGTTTTTATCAGTTCTCATACTTTTTGATCAGGGCATCGTCAGAAAACTCAAATATGACAATAAAGTGAGTTTTGCAAAGAAAGCTCTATTCTGACATCCCAGGAACATGAAATTAGTGCTAAAGTCATGTTTTCATCAGTTCTCAGCTTTTTTTAATCAGGCCTTGTCAGAAAACTCAAATATGACATGGACATGAGTCTTGCAAAGAAAGCTCTATTCTGACATCCCAGGAACATGAAATAAGTGTTAAAGTCATGTTTTCATCAGTTCTCAGCTTTTCTGATCAGGGCATCGTCAGAAACACAAATCTGACATGGACATAAGTTTTGCAAAGAAAGCTCTATTCTGACATCCCAGGAACATGAAATAGTGTTAAAGTCATGTTTTCATCAGTTCTCAGCTTTTTTGATCAGGCCTTGTCAGAAAACTCAAATATGACAATAACGTGAGTTTTGCAAAGAAAGCTCTATTCTGACATCCCAGGAACATGAAATGAGTGTTAAAGTCATGTTTTTTCAGTTCTCAGCTTTTTTGATCAGGGCTTGTCAGAAAACTCAAATATGACATAAGTGAGTTTGGCAAAGAAAGCTCTATTCTGACATCCCAGGAACATGAACTGAGTGTTAAAGTCATGTTTTCATCATCAGTTCTCAGCTTTTTAAATCAGGCCTTGTCAGAAAACTCAATATGACATGGACATAAGTTTTGCAAAGAAAGCTCTTTCTGACATCCCAGGAACATGAAATAAGTGTTAAAGTCATGTTTTCATCAGTTCTCAGCTTTTTTGATCAGGCCTTGTCAGAAACTCAAATATGACAATAACGTGAGTTTGCAAAGAAAGCTCTATTCTGACATCCCAGGAACATGAACTGAGTGTTAAAATCATGTTTTAATAATCAGTTCTCAGCTTTTTAAATCTCTGCCTTGTCAGAAACACAAATCTGACATGGACATAAGTTTAGCAAAGAAAGCTCTTTTCTGACATCCCAGGAACATGAAATGAGTGTTAAAAGTCATGTTTTTATCAGTTCTCAGCTTTTTTGATCAGGGCTTGTCAGAAAACTCAAATATGACAATAAAGTGAGTTTTGCAAAGAAAGCTCTATTCTGACATCCCAGGAACATGAAATAAGTGTTAAAGTCATGTTTTCATCAGTTCTCAGCTTTTTTAATCAGGCCTTGTCAGAAAACTCAAATATGACATGGACATGAGTTTTGCAAAGAAAGCTCTATTCTGACATCCCAGGAACATGAAATGAGTGTTAAAGTCATGTTTTCATCAGTTCTCAGCTTTTTTAAATCTCTGCCTTGTCAGGAAACTCAAATCTGAATGGACATGAGTTTTGCAAAGAAAGCTCTATTCTGACATCCCAGGAACATGAAATGAGTGTTAAAGTCATGTTTTCATCAGTTCTCAGCTTTTTAATCAGGCCTTGTCAGAAAACTCAAATATGACATGGACATGAGTCTTGCAAAGAAAGCTCTATTCTGACATCCTAGGAACATGAAATGAGTGTTAAAGTCATGTTTTAATTAGTTCTCAGCTTTTTTTAATCAGGCCTTGTCAGAAAACTCAAATATGACATGGGCATGAGTTTTGCAAAGAAAGCTCTATTCTGACATCCCAGGAACATGAAATGAGTGTTAAAGTCATGTTTTCATCAGTTCTCAGCTTTTTAAATCTCTGCCTTGTAAGGAAACACAAATCTGTAATGGACATAAGTTTAGCAAAGAAAGCTCTTTCTGACATCCCAGGAACATGAAATAAGTGTTAAAGTCATGTTTTCATCAGTTCTCAGCTTTTTTGATCAGGCCTTGTCAGAAAACTCTAATATGACAATACGTGAGTTTTGCAAAGAAAGCTCTATTCTGACATCCCAGGAACATGAAATGAGTGTTAAAGTCATGTTTTCATCAGTTCTCAGCTTTTTTGATCAGGGCATCGTCAGAAAACTCAAATATGACAATAAAGTAAGATTTTGCAAAGAAAGCTCTATTCTGACATCCCAGGAACATGAAATTAGTGAAAAGTCATGTTTTCATCATTCTCAGCTTTTTTTATCAGGCCTTGTCAGAAAACTCAAATATGACATGGACATGAGTTTTGCAAAGAAAGCTCTATTCTGACATCCCAGGAACATGAAATGAGTGTTAAAGTCATGTTTTCATCAGTTCTCAGCTTTTTTGATCAGGCCTTGTCAGAAAACTCAAATATGACATGGACATGAGTTTGCAAAGAAAGCTCTATTCTGACATCCCAGGAACATGAAATAAGTGTTAAAGTCATGTTTTCATCAGTTCTCAGCTTTTTTGATCAGGCCTTGTCAGAAAACTCAATATGACAATAACAGAGTTTTGCAAAGAAAGCTCTATTCTGACATCCCAGGAACATGAAATGAGTGTTAAAGTCATGTTTTTATCAGTTCTCAGCTTTTTGATCAGGGCATCGTCAGAAAACTCAAATATGACAATAAAGTGAGTTTTGCAAAGAAAGCTCTATTCTGACATCCCAGGAACATGAAATAGTGTTAAAGTCATGTTTTCATCAGTTCTCAGCTTTTTTTAATCAGGCCTTGTCAGAAAACTCAAATATGACAATAAAGTGAGTTTTGCAAAGAAAGCTCTATTCTGACATCCCAGGAACATGAAATAGTGTTAAAGTCATGTTTTCATCAGTTCTCAGCTTTTTTGATCAGGCCTTGTCAGAAAACTCTAATATGACAATAACATGAGTTTTGCAAAGAAAGCTCTATTCTGACATCCCAGGAACATGAAATGAGTGTTAAAGTAATGTTTTTATCAGTTCTCATCTTTTTTGATTGAAAAAGATGTTTTCATCAGTTCTCAGCTTTTTAAATCTCTGCCTTGTAAGGAAACACAAATCTGTAATGGACATAAGTTTAGCAAAGAGGGCTCTTTTCTGACTTCCCAGGAACATGAAATAAGTGTTAAAGTCATGTTTTCATCAGTTCTTACCTTTTTTTTATCAGGCCTTGTCAGAAACCTCTAATATGACAATAACGTGAGTTTTGCAAAGAAAGCTCTATTCTGACATCCCAGGAACATGAACTGAGTGTTAAAATCATGTTTTCATCATTTCTCAGCTTTTTTTAATCAGGCCTTGTCAGAAAACTCAAATATGACATGGGCATGAGTTTTGCAAAGAAATCTCTATTCTGACATCCCAGGAACATGAAATGAGTGTTAAAGTCATGTTTTCATCAGTTCTCAGCTTTTTAA
>JAOTQM010000766.1:0-23465 GCA_026939265.1 Oreonectes daqikongensis
TGTGTGTGTGTGTGTGTGCGAGCGTGCGCGTGTGTGTGTGTGTGTAAGAGAGACAGGAGGTAAAAAGTTTTGAGGCAGAAAGTGTTACACAGATAAAAAGAGAAGAAGATGACATGAGCCATAAAAAAAGAGAGCGTAAGAATGAAAGAGAAAAAGATTGATAAGAAACACAGAGGAGAGAGAGAGAGTGATTGCTAGACACACACACACACACACACACACACACAGTTGTCATAGTAAAACTACAGTGAAGAAATCCTCCGGCTTTTATGAAAAGCAAAGACTGCAGGGAGTCTTGATGTGTGAGCACAGCAAACTGCACAAGCGCATCATTAAAAATCTAGGTCAATTCTATCAGCTCCTTTATAAAATCATGCAAGAAAATGATAACATCTAACCACCGTACACACACACACACACACACTGAGTTTGTGGTTATGTGTGTAGACAGTTGTGTTTCGCGTACGACAGGCTTGAATTTGCTCATTCAGCAGATATTCAGCTTTGTGCGTCTGTCAACATATCTGATATGATCCCATCAAACACACACACTTCAGTTGTTCACCACCCGCACAGAGAAATAAACATACTGCTTCTCTTTTGGTTTTGATTTCCAAAAAATAGGACCCACGACATACACAAACGCTGCTTAATAAAAAGAAACACACATACAGACAAACCTCATAAGAGAAGCTTGTTACAGCTCGATGTCTTGGGAAATACATCATGTGATTTATGAAGAATTTAAAGCAGAGATAAAACAAAATGTGCGCATAAGAGAGAGACGGGAGAGAAAAGAATTGAAATAAAGTCTTCAGGTTCTGATGCTGTAAATCTTCCCTCGCAGGGACGGAGAAGTTCATCATTAAGAGAACGAACCTCGGAAATGATGGGGAAGTATTTTTCATTTGATTTCGGTATCAACTCTTTCACATAAACCTGCTGCTGTTGGTCACTTCACATGTCAGTCAAAATGGCAAAGTTTGACAGACAGAAAGTTGTGAGACGAATCCTTTCACCCTGACATAAATCTTCCAGGAAGAGGTTTGTTCAAATGAAAGGTGTTTCGTTACCATCTTCTTCACCCGTGTCTCAGTGCTGCCCGTCATTTCTATATAATGTCGTTTCTTGTCTTCCCCCCTCCGTCTCTCTTTAATGTTATTAGAGAAATCTCCTTCTGTTATAGCATTGCAGTCAGACACTGCAGACAGACAGGATCAGACAACATCTGACCACACGCATTCAAGCATGTAAACACACGTGCGCTCAACCCCGACACACTAAAACTATAACTGGATTAAGGAAGAGAATGCGAGACATTCACTGAAATCCACTGAAACCCAACCCTGTGACACACTTAGTGCGTGTTAGGAATGTGATGACAGCATGATATGTGTGTTTGCGTGTGTATCCGTATGTTTGTATGTACAGTAAAATGTATATACACGTGTGTTTATGTATTTACATGTGAGCATCTGTGCATGCGGCCCTATGATGGGTTTCCCCGCTCTGGTCCGACAGCCGGGATAGGCTCCAGGATTCCCAGTGACCCCAATAAAGATAAGCGGTATGGGGGATGGATGGATTCGTGCATGTTTTGTATGTTTGCATTTGTGCACATATTATGGACAAACCCAAGCATCGACTTATCACATGATAATGTACATATATGACTTGTTGTGAAATGTTAATCTGGTAAACTGCACAACATTACATTATATTTACATTTATTCATTTGGCATTTATCCAAAGCAACTTACAAGTAGAAGAGCATAAAAAGGACCCGATATTGGGTCAAAAAGGGACCAATGGGTTGTAAATGAACCTTTGCTGGGTTGTTTAACCTGTTATTGAATCAAACATTTCTGGGTTTAGTTTAATCCAACAGCTGTGTTCGTCCCTTTTTTCAAACCAACGATGGGTCAAGATTAGGGTTGTCACAATATACTGGTATTATCAATAAGATTATCGATTTACGTCTTATTTCGTCACATATTGTAAAATCGTAAACACAATGGTTACAAACTCTGTGTACATTTGTGTTGAGTGTGATTCATTGATAATAGATAAAAGATCAATTTCGCTGATAGCATTATTTCTTAAGGTATCATGATAGATGTTGTGATAATATCATCATTGCGAGTTCTTTTGGCCACGATAACTATGTAGGAAAGTTGTTATACCCTAGTTAAAATTAACCCAACATTTTTATAGATGTGTGCAAGATGAAAATGGAAACAAAACTAAAAGATATAATTAAAAACTGAATATATCAAATATGTGACCATGGATCACAAATCACACATGGATCTTATGGGTCAATTTGTTGAAATTGAGATTTTTACATTTCTATTTTACAAGCTTTCTATTGATGTATGGTTTGTTGGGACAATATTTGGCCGAGATACAACTATTTAAAACTCAAGAATCTGAGGGTGCAAAAAAATCCAAATATTGAGAAAATCTCCTTTAAAGTTGTCTAAATGAAGTCCTTAGCATAGCATATTACTCACAAAAATAAAGTTTTGATATATTTACGGTAGGAAATGTACAAAATATCTTCATGGAACATGATCTTTACTTCATATCCTAATGATTTTTGGCATAAAAGAAAAATGGCTCATTTTGACCCATACGATGTATTTTTGGCTCTTACTACAAATGTTCTTGTGCTACTTCAGACTGGTTTTGTGATCCAGGGTCACATATATTTAATATTTGACCCAACTCTGAGTGATTTTATATATTGTGCATGTAAGTATGTGCAGACACACTTTCCCGCTAATGAATTTTTTCTGCGCCGTGACCTTGTCATAATAATGCATGTGGCAAAGAGGCAAATCTTGAATGTATATGCACGTGCTTTTCCTTCCTGCCCCACACACACACGCACACACACACACGCACGCACACACGCACGCACACACGCTGTACACACAACCAACTGTTCCGGCAGGTGGCCCACATCACTAAGCTCCTGGAACAATTATCCGCATTGGAATCCCGTCGCCGCTACAACACTCGGCGTGGATCTAGATCCGTCACGCGTCCACATTCCAGCCTGATAAACCAACCAACTGGAGCATTACATCACCGTTCAACTGGAACTTCACCTAGAACCGGTTAGATTACAACATTAATGATGGCTTAATCTCCCCCGTCTGGCTGTGGCTCTCTTGTTTTGTTGTCTCTCTGTAGATTTATATACCTTTAGATTTTCTCACCGTGTGAGTCTTTAAGAAACGCAATTCAGTTTTACGAGAACATCGAAGAATACAACACTCGAAGGAATACACAGGGAAAGCCAAGCTTCCTTATAAGACACCATCCAAAGTGAACATCACGGGCCTAGACCGAATATGACTTTTTTACAATTATTCGACAATTTTTTAAAGAAGTCGCCGACAGAAGAGCGGAGCTGGTGTTTCAGCACAGGTGCGTGTCGTGATGAAACGTAAATAGCCGATAGAAAATTCAAAGTGTGACTTCTTCCGACAAGAGTGCAAAAACCTACAAAAGCTGTTCTTTAATAAAACGTCCGAAACCGCTTGCAGACGCATTCGTCCTTTCCAAATGAAACGGCGTGAGGTCAACGCTTTAGAAACTTTTCCTTTAGAAGTTCCTCGCATTAGCATTCTGTGTGTTTTAGATGAACAATAACAGTACTCTCACATCGCTGAACACATAATCAATCACTTTTTGAGTTTAAGATATTACAGCATTCAGGGCGGAGGGGTTGAATATGAGATTTGGAATATGTTATTTGGAGAAAGCAATTTTATGCTGTGAGGCCAATCGTATAAAACACTCGGCTTATTTTTGGAAATATAGTCGCTCTTCTGTATTCCGTTCATGCCCGAAAAGTGCGTACTATCGCGAGTATGCATACTATAGGATTCTGAACACAGCCAGTGTCTCCTGTTTTCATTCTACTCTCATTTCTCCTTCCTGTTTCTCTCTCTCTCTCTTTCTCTCTGTTCTATTTATAGTCGCGGCTCATTTGTGCGTGTAAATCAGAGAGTGCTGTTGTGTAGCGTGAGGGTTTCTACTTTCATACGCACACCGCAACATATGTTCACACCTTCACACGTCTCGTTGCTTTATAAGAAGCGTGGCTGCGAGTTTTAAGAGACATGCATGACAAACACATGCCGGCGTGTGCTTCTGTTTTCTGCTGAACAAAGCTGTGATTCCCTTATATCATTAGGGAGCTCTCTCGCTCTCTCTCTCTCAGTAATAGCAAGCGGCTCCGTATGAAGCAAGCAGGTGAACATTTTTTACAAACATTCACAAACTGGGACAGACGCAGAACGAAAGCATGCAAACACTTTCATGGCCACACACACAATATAAAAAGAACAGTGTCGAATTGAAATATCTTTTTCGTGTAGCTCTCTCAGTTATGTTGATGCTCTTCAGTCGGTTAACATTACTTGAGTGTCTCTCTCTTATGTGAGTTCGGATAGGATAAATACCGGAGAGGATCCGTCTGTTGTAAAGTGCTGACTGTGCCGGCCTGCCTCCCCTCGTCATGTCTAGAATGTAAAAGGAAAACTTCCGGGCGCGCCGTGGACGGGCCATTAAAGCCCACATCAATATTAAAGAGCCTGGGACGACCCGGAGAACATTCCAGAAACCGGTCCATTAGCGCAACAACTCAAGACTGTGTGATCTTGGTTTGAGTAAGAATCAAATCTAACAAACAGGTCTTTAAGGATTACAGGTATATCAACAAAACCAAACAATTCTTTATATTTGAACCGTCATGTTGTTCCAAAGCTAAATGGCATCTGGAGTTAAGCAAATATTTGTCTTTTCCACACGACAGACGCAAGCAGTGATCAGATGAAAAACTATTACATTATTATAAAAGTCTTCTGGAGGGGTGATCTCCTTTCATGCAGGAGTAAATAGTTAAAACCTTTAGGGTCTCTTATTCACAGTGAACTCATCAAAACAGTTTTTCCCCTTAACTAAAACTATTTATGCATTCGGAGACGCTTTTATTGCAAAGCAACTTACAGTGCATTTAGTGCACACATGGAAAAAAAATCCTTCTTTTTGTCTGCAAAACTAATTGTAAGCTTACTTCTTCAAATCAAAATGTTTTTAAGGTTATAAGAAATATTTCAGTGAAGTGATCCTAAAGTTTGGACTGATAGTGTGTGCTTGTCTGAATGAGAGAGAGAGAGAGAGAGAGAGAGAGAGAGAGAGAGAGAGACACAGAGAGAGAGAGAGAGAGAGAGAGAGAGAGATCATTAACTGTTAAGCATCTGACAGCTTCTCCATTTCCTTCTCTTCAGACCAGTAACTGTATTTCTCTCAGATTCCCATCATCATCATCATCGCTCCATTATTGAGTTTCTTCAGAATCATGTTTAGTGAACGGCGTTGTGTGTTTGTGGGTCTGCAGTGCACTTGTTTTGCGGTGTGTGTGTATAATTTCATTTCAACTAATCAGTGTTGTATTACCTCTTTTCCCCTGACACTAATGTTTGTTTAAGCGCTTGTTCTCCCTGCAGCCTACATCCCCCTCACCACCACCACCACCACCCTGCTTCTTTTACGCCTTTTTCCAAGATCGCAAGATTATTATTAGCGCTCAGTTAATGTTGTAGTTCGTTCAAATCTACATTAAACATTGAAGTTGAACACATCTAGGCTATATGTCAGTATTACTTTTCTTGAGCATGCAGGTGCACAGGTGAGCAATCACGTATTTTCAGGTTCGCAGATATAATTGATTCAATGCTTAACTTGTTTATTGCCATCACCTTTTTTGCCTGACTCAGTTTATAAAACCCAAGGCGTCTCTTAAGCGTGTGACCTCAGTGCCCTTGAGAATAGCCCGTTGAAGCTGGTAATGAGGCGATGGTTTCTGTTTCTGGGAGGTTTGCTGTGCCAACAAACCCACGTGGGTAAACAACACGTCTGCCTCCTCCTCTCCATGTCTGCTGACCTCAGCTGCATTTTTTCTGCTGTGGCCGGTGACCTGCACAGCGGATCCTGCTCGAATGAACGCTGCTTCAAGACCTCCAACCCCTGATGGGCACCGGTTGGCATCGCTCTCTAAACCCTGAAGGTCTTGCATGGACATGGTGGCCGGTGGTTGAAAGGCCTCGGAAAACACGCTGGAGGCCTGAGCAAAAACATCTGCTGAGGTCCTGCCCGGCCGGTAACTTGTGTTTTTGTGTGTAATGTGCTGGAATAAGCACAAAGGAAAAAACACAGGTGGCTCCGTCCAAATAGGAATTATAGTATGCTGTTTATATCACACCTGCACCCTGACTCGCACATAGTACGCAAGATGAGAATAAGTGTGTTCAAAATGGAATGTGGTATGACAAAGGTTCATAGATGGTGTAGATTTTTAAGGTTGAATATTTGTGTGTGTGATTAAAATGTCATGAAGAGAATGAAAATTGAAAACAATTTTTTGACATGGAAGTATATCACTATTCTTTTAGCCACTAAAATTGGCCCGTCTCCGTTTTTCAACCACAAGCTCTCTCTTCAAAACCACATCCTCCAAAAGCTAAATGATTGACAGGCAGGACGCTTATGAACAAAGTTTTCTGAGTTTTGCTCCCCTGACAGTTCTTTGTTTTTTTTAACAGAGCACAAGACTGTCACGGAGATAACAGCGATCTCTCAGGACACCTACAGTCAGGTAAAAGTTTTTAAGTGATATTTCACTGAATCTCAATTAAATGTATGCATTTGGCAGATGCTTGTATCTAAAGGGACTAACAGTTCATTTTTTGTATACACTTTTATCACTGTGCGTATTACCTGCTGAATCCACAACCTTTGCGCTGGTGATGCGTTACCAATTTAACTGCAGTATACGTCTCTGAAGTACGTTTATGTACACTTTTTTACAAAAGTTTGGAGAACTCACCAGCGTGCAGAATCTCTCCGGCGGGTTCCCGCAGGTGACGCCCGGCGGCTCGACGCGGATGCGCATGTACTCCTTCACGGATTGGGCTTTGGGTTGGCACGCGTAATGCTCCCACAACGCGCCGTCGTCCGTGCTCACCAGCGACTTGCACAGGTCGTACTGGCCTCGGGCTCGCGCCAGCACGTGCACCAGCAGAAAGAAGAGCCCCGCGCGTGCACGCATGGTAGGCGTGCGACCGACAGAGGATTTCCGAGGGTCCGGAGAAACGGGAGCGCGGTGGGTTCACAGGGGGGACTTTTTATCACCAGTGGTCAAGTTAAAACGTCCCATAACTTCAGCACAATCATGCTTTGGTTTATTCCAAACAAAGTCGAAATTCTTGTTTTCCTTTATGAGGGGAATCTTTGAAACTCGGGTTTATTGTGTTGTGTGTGGTGTTCGCTTCTGTCCTGATGTGTTTGCTGAAAGATGCTGATGCTTGTCGGACTCACATCCATAGCAGCACCTGTCCTGAGTCGCCACAGAGCATATTGTTATGCTGAAGGTCAGTGTCCCACACAAAAAGTGGGAAGTCTGGTTTTTAAACTCACTAAATACTCTTGGAGTTCTTCCCGTCACGCACGCGAGACTTCGGCGGCCGCTGTCCGTGGTCCTGAAAGGAAAAGCCCCAGACATGTTAGTGCTGAACTTCCCTCGTTTTTCTTTTTCACAAACGCATAATGTCATTCTGGGTTTTATGCGATGCTTTTTTAGTTGACAGTTTAATTTGCCAACACCCCTAAACAGACGTTGCATGTCATCTCACGAGCTGCCAGCAGTCCGGACAGATGGCCGGTCGCGTACAACACGAGTCTGCTGTGCGGAACATGCACACACTTCACAGATAAGAGCTGTTCAAAGCGAGACTTCCAGAAAGAGCTGTGCAGATATAATAATGGTTTAGCCGTGCACATATTGCACGAATTTACTCCTGTGGCAAATACAGTAAATGCCTCACTGTAAAAATGTTTTAAATCGAATCGTTTTGTGGTGCAATTTCACTTTAACAGACGAGCATACGTTTTTTTTTTTTTTTTTAAACATCAGTTTCAAACTTGACATTTCTAGTTTATTGTCTTCAGAGCTGAATTTGGCGCAGAAGTCATTAAACTAATATATATGCATTTTTTCATATTTGGTCGTGTTTCGCGTAAAGACGAGAGAAGTTGAGATCACTCTATTCAGACCAGAAACATTTTTAAAATAGTCGATATTTAGGTTGCCTGGAACATAAGAGGCTTAAACGTGACTAAAGTTGATCAATTGTAATAGTTTAGGATCAGCTCGCGCACTCCTCCGCAGCGCGCGCGGGGTGTGTCGTGCGCGTCCCGCCAGCTGCGATATAAAGATGAGAAACTGCGAGATACGAAGCCATGATAAAACACGTTTATCAACCGAGACTCACGATAAGAGAGCTGCACTTGCGATCAAACGCGGCCACAAACAACTTTTTAGATTTTCAGACATAAATCAAAAGTAAGAAGCCCCATCAGATTGGAGAGAGGGGGTTCGGCCCGTTTCAGAAAGAGAGGAGCTGCTCTCTATACGGCTCTTCTCATCCGGGTTATTGTTGTAGTTGTTGGGATGTACTCACCGTGCGCTGCTGTCCCGGTGCTCGAGGCGCTCAATCGGGTCCGGTGCCGCGCCGTAACGCGCGCCGCCTCTCGTAGCGCAGGATGCTGTCCTTCCGCGTTTGTTTGTACTGTTTATTCCTCGCTGCCGGAGAGTTTTTATAAAACAGCCCGCGAGATGCGCACACGCATGAGCACGGTGCCCTACTTCTGCCGGAGATGCTGGATTACCGGAGGAGGGTGTGTGTGAAGTATCCAAAAGTGAGAAGATCGACTTGTGTGCGTCCTCCGTACTTTACCGGATCGGATTTGCCCTGTGTGTTCAAGGGCAGCGAGCTCCGTGGCAGATATCCCTCCCCTCTCTTCCTCATCTCTCCCTCCCTCTCTCTCTCTAATCCATTTAACCATCACTCTCAATCACTATCTAAGCCTTTATCTGCGGGCTTGAGCCAGGCTGGCCCGGCTGTTCTGCTGTCGTCTTTGAGGGTCTGATACAGAGCTGTCCCAGCGGTGCTGAGCGCACGGTTCCGCACTCTGGGGCACCAGGGAATCCTGTGCGTTTTTACGCACTTCAGAAGACACCGATGGTGCACTTTTGTCCACCTTTTTCTTTTTTTCTTGAACGAATTGGCTAAGAATGTAAACCTAAATGGTTTGTTTTTATGCTACTATCACAAGATTCAAGTCTCGAATATACGGTGTGTATTCATAAAATGAAAAGTATGGTGGCCCCAAAGACATAAATGTACGGTATTATTTCATTATTTCAGTTATTTCAAAGGCAGCAGGATTAAACACATTTTAATGATGTTTAAAATGATAAAACTGTTTATATGCTATTCAAACTTAAGAAAGAAATGTCAAATGAAAAAGTTATTCTTGTAGCCATATGGCATCCAGCTATAGAGCAGAAGAGTTATTTCTGTTCTGAGATCACATTTGGTAGATTAGATCAACGTTGCACTTTGGTTGAGAGGTTTATGTTACATGTCCAATGCACAGCAGCCCCCAAAAAACAATTTGACCACTTAAAATGTATGAAAGCTGTTGCATTAGATGATAAAATATCTGTACCAGAAATCCCTTTGTCACAAGTTGGCATTGTAAAAATAGCAAAAATGTTTTTGAAAGAAGTGCGTCCTTATCTTTCAGATGCCACTTGATATTTTGTCATTTAGGCAAAGAATATGTGCCGCAGTGTGATTTAAGTGTCCAAATTCTCTTTGGGGTCACTGTGTGCTGCCAGGGCTCCCATCAGGACCAACAGGTGAAGTGCTGAACATCAGTTCTCTTATATAGCCCCACTGCCCTGAATTTAACTCTTACATAAGACTTTTTATGTTTGTAGATATTAATTAAAACATTATTTACTGTGTTTATTAACACATTTTCCGCATTGGGGCGGTTAGCTGCTTCCCACAATGCAGCAGATTTCAGGTTTTACTATCAATGTGGGGACAGATGCCTTGCTGAAACCTGACCTACACACACACACACTTTACTATATTATTGGGGACGTCATAGATTTCCATTGTTTTCATAACAGACTGAATATCTTATCAGTCCTGTAACCCTAAACAGAGCTCACACAAACCTGTAAGCATCAGTAGACTTAAAGTAAAATTTTAAACTGATTTATGTGGTGTTTGTAGTGAGGAATAACCTAAAATGTCCTTACAAGTCAGTTTGTGACATGTTTCACTATATCAGGGAGGAAAGATTTAGCCCTCACAAAACACACACACACACACACATATACACAGCACTGTTTTATTTATGAGTAAATTTGATTTGAAAAAACAATATTTATGTTTTGGGATTCTCACATGCTTTATTTCTTTATTATATAGCACAATTATTGCGAGATTTAACCTGATATATTTATGTATTTGACCTCAGTTTATGATGGAGTTCCTTGTGATTTGTTCATATGTCACCATAATAATTTATAAAGTATGTGTGATGTTTAGAGATAAAGTGAGCAGGCTGGTGTGATTCTGTGCTCCGGTCGGTCTGCGTTGACAGGAGTGCAGATCAGATCGATAGTTTGTCGTTGCTGTGTCTCAACGGAAAGATTTCCACATCTGTCTCTCTCTCTCTCGCAGCGCTGACTTGACTTTTTACCCACCCTCACTGTTACGTCTCAAAAAGCTATTTATAAAAATCTTGCGGTGGATCGGAAAACTTCCTATTAATGGTGAAAATGAGAAAATGATGTCATTTATAAATGATCGGAGCGAAACAGTGTTGGCAAGATTCAGCGTCGCAACACGCGTGCAGGATTAGAGATCAATTAAACAGGAAAGTCCCTCATCGCTGCTCCGTGATGACGTCACCGGCCGTCTGCCAAACTTCAGCGCGTGTCTGCTTGTTTGTAATCTCACTGGCACCTGTCATCATATCTTGTTGTAATGAGCTGTAGATTAGGAAGTGTACTCGGTGAAGTCAAACGAAAGCCGCACACATTTTCCCTGATAGAACTTCCAAACTCGTGAGACCTTTCACGTCTCATGACCTGTGAGGATGCACATGAGCGAATGATAAAAGCTTTTTTCTCCACATTGGACTAAGCGATCAGTGAGAACACTTTGGCACATATTTAGCTCAAAATAAGAGCGAAAAATATTCCTCCCCTGCACTGGCGTGTCTGTGTGTGGAGTGGGAGGCGGCTGAGGTCATTTACACACGTACTGTTCCACCAGACGCTGCCTGTATTAGATCTTATGGTTGGCGTCATTCACACGCCTACAGCACAAACGCTCATGCAACCAACCAAAAACACACGCGCGTGCGTGACACTGGTGAGTTTAAGAGGACATGGCACTTGAGTCACCTGTTTTACATTGAGAGCATTGATGTATTTAATAAGTAATAAAGTTTGTTTGTTGACAGTAAACTTAGAATCTAGTATGTTTGATGCAGCATTATTAATAACTTTGTCACAGAGTTACTATGTGTTTGCTGAGGTTTTTGGACGGCTGGATACGGACAGACAGATAGAATATAAGAGATCATTCTCTGGACACAGAACTGTACCTTTGGTCACAGGTTATGGATTTTGTTTGTTGGCTTAACAAAGATAACTGTCTCTCCTATCGACTAAATTCAGTTTTTCTATTAAAGCATTGAGTAAATTGATGTAGTAAATTTGTGTGTGGCCTGCTTGGCAGACCTTCATGAAGGTAGCCTATACCCTTCACAAACACACCCTACTGTGGCATAACTCTGTTTATCTCTCTCACACGCACACACGCACGCACACACACACACACACACACACACACACACACACACACACACACACAGGAGATGGAAAGTGAGTGAAGTATAATGCAGTATGCATCAGTATTTTATGCAGGCTTGAGTCTTGGGATTTAGTGCGTGACCTGCAAAATGTTTCCTGAACTTCCGGGACTCCCAGCTCAACCACACAAACACGCACGCACGCACGCACGCACGCACACACACACACACACACACACTGGTCTGGACTGCAGATTCTGGGCTGTCACCTTTAAGTGTTGAGTCAGGATGTGACGCAGCTTTTAACAAACATCTCGACATTGACGTGCTGTCTCTGAACTGCAGCGTGCGTGTTTTTGCACAAGCAAAATATACAAATAGTTTTATTTCTACATTTACTAAAAACATTTTGAGAGATGCAAAACGTAAGAGTAATTCTGGTCCGTAGATAGGGTTCAGGTCACTTCTTTAAATTCTGTTAAAGATCCAAACTTCTGTTTAATTTTTAAACAGCTCACAGCGTCGACCGAATGACCACGTCGGCACATTTTAGCGTATATTACTCCATAACGATGACATCGTCAAACCCAAGAGCTGATTTGCTCTCTTTGGTCCATAATAACTCTTTTCTCTTATTCATGTGTCAATATTTATGGGTCGTAAAGAAGTTTGGCTAATATCCTTACTGAGCGTCTTGTGTTTGTTTTAATGGCTTTAGGTCAGACTTATGAGGTTCAATACAGAATCATTGATGTTGGATTTTGAAGTCTTTATTAAGGTTTAATTTTCACAGACTGAAGAAATATATGGGAATAGGGTGAATTAGGTTATATTTTGTATTTTTTGCGACTTTTAAGCTAGTAGTGTGCCTAGCTGAATTTTTCAAAGCTGTCTGCATTTGTATAGATATAAACAAACGTTAACGCGCATGCGCGCTTTTGTGACCCCCCCAACTTAACTTCCGGTACACATCCGCAAAGTGCCTGTAGATTATTTCTGATAACAAGCAAAAGAAACCGAGAAAAACCGCTACTGGCCAAACTGGTCTCTCCAATATTTAGAATTTAGGCTGCAATACCAAGCTCAACCGCTAGATGTCAATGTCCCATACGGTGTCTTTAAATGCGACCAAACTACAGGACACATTCAACAAATTGTTTATTTAATAAAATGAACATACAACAAAATTCAACAAATCGTTTATTTAATACAATTATTATACAATAAATAAATAATATACATTAATATTTACATAAATAAAATAAAATATAAATTGTTATATTATTAGACAAATACGGCCAAACACAAACCGGAAGCTATCTGGGGATCAGGCGCGCACGTCTGATGAAACGGTCTTGTTTTTTTAGCAGGAATTTTGATAGGCCAAGACTTTAAACAAAACAAACTCTACAATCATAGTGCAGTATTTTATTTATAATAAAAGAAGACGTGATACAGATGTTTGTCACAGTGGAATTGACTTGGTCCTTGTGAAGTCCATGAACAGTCGATGACCCAACAAACTCTCTCTCTCTCTCTCTCGCTTTCTCTCTTCCTTCAGGTCCAGTTCTTCCACTTGGTTGAATTTGGCAGAGGTAATGGCACGACGACCTTGTGTTTCACCGATCGATGTGGACGTTTAGAGGTGCCTTTCACAGAACTCCTGTGTTGGTGTGTGAGAGTGCACAAATGTGTTTTGTATAATTATGTGCATGTGTTTGCATTGTTTAGAGGCTCTTTGTGTTTGTTTAGTTTATGTGTCTCTGGGGTTGTGCTCGCGAGCCCGTGTTAGTTTTCGCTTACTCAGAGAGATATAAAAGGATCAGGGCCTGTGTTCTTATGATTGATTGGTCGTGACTCCCCCCACAGACCACCACACATCACCCGCTCGCTCTACTGTACGTTCATTTCGAAGGATGTTATTAACTCATTGGCTGCATCAATAAAGCGCACTTTTCGCAATATCATCCACAGAGGTTGTTATTGTCTTTTATCCTGAAAATATTACATGGGATGCTCTTATTATTTGTCATTTGATTGCTGAACTATTTTCACTTCATACTGATCACTTGGCACTGGTCCAGAAGCACTATGTCTTAAAGAGATTTCTGTAAAGAATTAACAGCAGGTAGATTTGCACATAACAGAGTTAAAGACTTTATGTATGAAGATCTGTGAAAGTGTCCCTGTAATAACTTGTGACTTGAGCTTTAAGACTCAACTGTGTCTCCTCGGGTCTATTGGGTCACCGATCGCGTAAGTGATGGCTGGAGGTGAGGTGGAGTTTTCCGCAAGATTCCTGGCAGGGATTTGATCCGTGTTGAGGGAACATCAGAGCAGCTGTGCATCTCACTGAGAGTCATAGCCAAGCTCTCTCTCTCTCTCTCTCTCTCTCTCTCTCTCTCTCTCTCTCTCTCTCTCTCTCTCTCTCTCTCTCTCTCTCTCTCTCTCTCTCTCTCTCTCTCTCTCTCTCTCTCTCTCTCTCTCTCTCTCTCTCTCTCTCTCTCTCTCTCTCTCTCTCTCTCTCTCTCTCTCTCTCTCTCTCTCTCTCTCTCTCTGAAACAGTTCTTCTTTTTATTCCTCCATATCTGACAGATGAACAGAGTCATCCCTGAAGGCTTTTTTCAGTTCAGCTTATCTATTCATCTCTCTCTCCATCTCTTCTTTTCTCTGTCTCACTAGCTGTCACTATCGTCATGTACTTGTGTTTTGTCACAACATCGTTTTCACTATAACCAGATACACACAAACTTTTGCCCTCGCTGGAAGGAAGTTAAGTACAGTGTGTGTGTGTGTGTGTGTGTGTGTGTGGTTTGGTTTTTATATGCCGGTGGGGACGTAAACCTGAATACACATTAACTCGTGGGGACTTGTGTCATTGTGGGGACCAAAATTGAAGTCCCCACGGGCACAAAAGCTTATAAATCGTACATAAAGACAATTTTTTTTAATCTAAAAATGCAAAATGTTGTCTATGATCTTTAGGTTTAGGTGTAGGGTTAGGGGTTGGAAATAGAATATACAGTGTGTACGGTATAAAAGTCATTACGCCTATGGACTGTCCCCACGGAGATAATAAACCAGACATGTGTGTGTGTGTGTGTGTGTGTGTGTGTGTGTGTGTGTGGTGTGTGTGTGTGTGTGTGTGTGTGTGTGTGTGTGTGTGTGTGTGTGTGTGTGTGTGTGTGTGTGCGTGACATCACTCACCCCTCCGGCTTTTTCTGTACATCCAGGATATCCCAACACACCTGCTCCTGTGTCAACACCCTCTCTCTCACACACATGCTCACTCTTCCTCTCTCACATTTCTTATTGTGAAATGCTGTCTTAATTTCCACTTTATGTTAAAGAAAATATGCCTCAATATATATTCTATACGTAATCATATTATCATTTTAAATTCAACCTTCCCTCATTGGAAATGTTTGTTCTTACCATATGGACGTCAGTCGTATAATTGACTCTAAGGATGCTTGTATTTAACATCTTGACACCATGCTTCATTGTTATATTATTCCACTCATGTGTGAAGTGATACAGTTATTCTTGACAGTATGTATGTGTGCAGTGTGAGAGTTGTGTGATTTTGCCTTGGGCAAGAAAAGAGCAGTCTGTGTTTTACATTTTACATACATTACTAAATTACTATTACTTTATTATTATTATAATTACTAAAGCGTTGACCTCACGGCGTTTCATTTGGAAAAGACGAATTTCGGTTTTGGGAGTTTTTGCACTCTTGTTGGAAGAAGTCACGCAATGTATTTTCCATCGGCTTTTTACACTTTATCAGAACACGCACCTGAGCTTTTATCCAAAGCGACTTACATTGCATTATGCTATACATTCTTTTTCTGAGTATGTGCAATCCCTGGGATCGAACCGATGATTCTTTGAAATATAGTTATTAATAATAACTTCTTTGTTTATTGGTTTGTTTTTTATTTTCTAACTATAAATGTCTTCCATCACCTCATCACATACAGAGAATGTGCTTTAGAAAAGAGTTTTTGGCTTCCGGCAGGTGTTGATTAGTGACATCATGTCACAGTTTGAGAAATGACTGGGGATTTAAATTTTAGAACATTCTCTGTCTTTATTCTCTCTTTCATTTGTTCTTTAACACTTTTATTCTGCAACACATTTTAAAACAGTCATGAGTTCGTTTTTGTGTATATTTTCTGTTTTTTTCTCACTGTGAAGAAAGTGTGTGTGTTTGTGTTTGTGTTTGTGTGTGCGTGCGTGCGTGTTTGACTTAAATCATTTGTCTACAATATGACAGCAGTAAAAGCAATATTATTTATAGTGTGTGGGTCTTTGAACATGTGTGTGTTTGTACTGTAACATATTCATGTCTGAGTTTGTTTTCCAGGCATTGAATGCTTGTTGATATTGAAAATGTGAGTATTAAAAATTAGTATTTATTGAAATACATAGCGAAGCTCCACCCACACAGCATCACAAATATAAAGCACAGAACCCAAAACAGTGTTCTGAAGAATCTGTATATATCATGTAAAGCTCAACGCAAGAAGCAAAATACAGCCAAAAATAGTTCCCGATATAAGGAGGAAACCTTAGAATTAATATAATCTGACATATTTAGCAATCGATTTTCTCTTGTGTCAACTGTTTTAACTCTATTTCCCTATATTTTAAGATGCATTGCTGTACAACCTACAAAACAGGGCAAGCTATTACATTTTCATTGAAAATAACAAAGATTTATTTTATAAAATAACATGCAATGTTGAATGGTTTTACAATAACCGCTTATGTTGACTTTGAAAACAATTGTCAAAGCTATAGAATTAAGTAAATCCCCAATACTGTTAGATCTGAATTAATCACACATGTTATCAACTATCAGATGATCTATTGTAGATATTTATGAAGCAATGAGATCTTAAGCACAGGCCAGAAGAAACATATTCTCTCTCACAGGGTCATTTTTGATTGACACACAGCAAAATCGCCAGTGTTTAAAAAGGTCAGATTAACACTCCCAGTGTATATATAATCCACACTTTGAGAGTATGGATTATACACTGTGATTGTTAATTTGACCTTTTTAAACACTGCTGTCCATGGTGCTGAAATCACACAAACACACACACACATTCAGCTACTGTACCGAAAGCAGCCGTTAGAAATCTGATCTATGGTGAATATCTGTAAGTGATATCTGTGGTAACGGGAGAAATCTGATCTTAAAGTGTTTCTCAGTGGTTTGTAAGTGTGCTCACGTCTGAAACCGTGTTACGCTACACCTGGTTTAGACAGTCTGCAGTTCTTCATATAACGCCAATGCATCAGCTTTGATTCTGCAGTCTTAGATCATTTTTGTCTGATTCAGTTCCCTTTTATAGCTCTTGAGATTTATTGGAATATGAGTGTCAACTCAACAACGTTTTTCGGAGGTTCTTTAGGGAAACAAAAATTGTTGTGACATAGAACGTCAACATTGTTTGATTCTTTGCTTGAAACATTGCTGTGATCTTGTCTGAGACCTAACAAAAACAAAATTCACTCCAAAACTATAAGTATGTTTCTATATTTCTGAAACCCATTTTTGTTCAGTTTAAAAATATGTACTAAAGTGTGTAAGACCCAAAGTACTGAGGCCTACCTCCAGCATAGACATCTACACTTGTTTACCTTCACTTAAAGTGATATGTTTTGACTTAAATATCACTAATATCATCTCTCTCTCTTAAAATCTGGGAACAATTTCAAATGGTTGCCTCATGTCTGAAGGACTGCGCCAGGAAGCCTGTCCTTAAATAATCTCTCTCTCTTTCTCTGAAACACACACGCACAAGCTTAGTTTTTTATCTTCCACCCCTTTTCCTCTCTATCATTTCATCTTTTCTTCTGTCACTCTGCAGTTTAATGATCTCACTCGCTGTATGGTTTGGATTTCAGAATGTGTTTCCTCTGGTAGGTTCCTACGCTTTGACACACACACACACACACACACACACACACACACACACACACCACACACACACACACACACACACACACACAGCTCATTAGTTTTGGGACTGAGCTGCTGTTAATTAAATAAATTCATGGTGTGTGTGTGTGTGTGTGTGTGTGTGTGTGTGTGTGTGTGTGCGTGTGTGCGTGTAGAGGATTGTGTACTGTGGAGGGCATCCCTGCCTGCAGAGAAAAGTGAGTAATTGCACACACACACACACACACACACACACACACACACACACACGGTTTTTGTTTGTGGTTCCAGGGTTGATAATTACCGCAGGAGGAGGAATGTTTCACGTTTGTTGGCAAACACAAACACAAACACACACACAAACACACACACACACTTTTGTAAAGGCCTCCAAATTGGCCAGAATCAAACATTCCATTGCTTTTGGAAAAACACTTTCCACAAACAACGCAGTCTATATAGAAACACACATAAAAGTGGTTTGCACACACACGCACGCACGCACGCACGCACGCACACACACACACACACACACACACAGTGGGAGATGACAGGTTTGTACAGAAACTCTGTAATTGTCATCACTCATGTATGTACACACAGAGAGTTTCCAGAAAATCTTTTGTTTAATGTTTTTATTTCAGGGAAACAAATGCTAGTATTCAAGTTGCCTTTAGTTATTTCTTTCTGATTTCTGTCTCTGCATTCAAAAAGTTTGATTGACATGATTTCCAAATTGTACTTACCGTAGAAGTACAGTAACATGATTACATTATATATATGTCTGCTGTCCATTGTATCTTTATATTTCATGATTTTTTTTTTGTTGTCTTGTCACCCTTTATGTTTTTCACTGGATTTTGCAAATATCGAACCAATAAAAAGTACAAGTAAGTACATGTCAACTTTGACAACACAATATTTACTTATGTATAAATCTACAGTGTTTTTACCATTTGCTGAAAAATTGTCAATTTGGACATCTAAGGTTTTATAAGGACAGCGACGATTATAGCGTCCACGAAATCTCGCTCACGCTTATTATTTGCATTTTTTTAAATTTATAAATGAAAATCCTGCACTGGCTCAATGTACTGTTGTACAAGATCTGCTTCATCTGTATTTTAAATGTTGCACTACATTGCATTGAGTTAGCAAACATGTCCGTAAAATGAATAATGTTCAGGCAGAAAATGTTTTTTCTTTCATTTTTTACAGTGGAAACTTTGGATTCAGCGATCATACAGTTGTGTTTACAAGAGGCTGTCACTAGTTTTTCTAATATTTCACTCACTTTAGACCTTGGTTTAATATTTAATGAATGCTCATACAGTTTTTCATGGTCAAGCAAGAGCATACTGTAGTGTTTTCTGTCAGAAAGATCAGATGTGAGTTTTGCAGAGAACCGTCTGCTCTGATTCTTCGGTAGAGCAGATGAGTAGTAGAGAGAGAGAGAGAGAGAGAGAGAGAGAGAGAGAGAGAGAGAGAGAGAGAGAGAATATCATAGGTTTGGCAGTAAACACCTCAGGCAGATCCACACACATATCACTCACTCGAAGAGAGATGAAAACTAGCACCACTTGCATCAAAAGATCCGTCAAGTGTGTGTGTGTGTGTGTGTGTGTGTGTGTGTGTGTTCGATGACACACTTTGATATCCAAGGTCATCCCGACAGGCCTGCTGGGAATTCCCTCTGTCTCTGTGTCGTTGTAAGACGGGTCCGGGGGTGGACATGTCAGGACGTTTCTGATCTGCTTGTGCCCGTGTGTGTCGAGAGAGATCACCTGAGCGTCAGGTACGTTTAACATGACACATGATAATGAGGTGGTGATGATGTCAGAGTGTCCGTTGAGTTCATTCAGCTGTCCGTCTCATCACGACACACGTGAAGCACAAGAACGCTCACACACACGTCATGACCGCCGGACGTGCGCTGCTCTTAAAACACTTTTCATGTGCAGGATGTACATGCTGGTGTGCAATGTCCCAGAGGAAACCCTTATTGCTCAGGGATTGCTCTTATAGCTTTCATAGAGATTTCTCAGGTGTGTTTTTTCAGGTGTGTCATAAAATGTCTCAGGAGAAATAAAAACAGAAACAAATGAGACAATTGTTGAAACACATGAAGAGAAGGTGTAAATAATTGTAGATTGTAGAGGTAAAATAATCCGGATTTGGGTCAATTTGATGAGAAATGTTTGAGTTCATATTGAGATCTTCAATAATATTGACTTTTGATTGCAGACGAGACGAATCTAAGCTCAGTTTGAGACATTGTTGACATCTCTTTTGAAACTCTATGACAGAGATATCTCCATTTAATCTCATTGATGTCTAGGAGAAATAATTGAGATATTATAGAGGTCTCATTTGTGATTTTATCTTTTCTTTCTTGATTATTAATAATTAAGAGACCGTTTCAAAGCATAATTTATAGGTGTTTATGTAAAATTATCATTCTTGTTTCATCCTGTGAACTACTAACAATATTTTTTACCTAATTTCAAATAAAAATATTATTTCTATTTGCATTTATTTGCAAAAACCGAGACCTGGAGAAACAGGTCAAAATAACAGCTCTGCATTTTTTCAGACCTCAAATACGGCAAAGAAAACAAGTTTTAAGCAATATAACAGTCAAATTTGTACATGTATTTAGTAAAAAGTTTAAACATAATTTTTTTATGTGGTAACATATCACAGTTTTCATGTGTCTTGTCATGCTGTCAGTCTTTCACATCATTGTTGGATGACTTTTTGTCACTCTTGAGGTTTGATTTTGACAGGACTAGAATGACCACAATACATCTAGAAAGGCTGGTTTGAAATGAAAAGTTGGAGTGGTCTCTTAATTATTATTATTTATTTAAATCTGAATGCAGTTCAGATGCAGTTCTAAATAAAATGGGATGGATTTTAAGATTTAAACTGGATCTGTCTGAAACATCTAGACCTCTTTTATAAACCGAAGGCGCTTTAAAACAACATAAACACGTCAGCGCGTCACACACAGCGACATCTATCTGTGTCAGCTTTAGAAGCACTTTTTCTAAAGACAGGTTTCTAAACAATCCTGCGTGTGCGTGCGTGCTTGCGTGCGTGCGTGCGTGCTTGCGTGTGTGCGCGCGCGCGTGTCATCAGTGTGAGATTATGGATTGAGACAGAGATTATGCACCGCTGGAATAATCTGGCCCTGATGCAGCATGTGATCCTCAGACGACCCGACACATGAGGTGTGTATGGAAACATGTGCATATACTAGAGTGCAGTATGTAGAATATATGTATACCGACCGCATGTACTTTACCACACGTTTACGGTCACTTCACTGATAAACGTAAAACCTTTTAAACTGAAGGTGTATGCTTACATGTTAGCAATAGTTTTAGAGGCAAAAGTGTAATTGTGCAAACATTAGCTAACATTTTGTCACAACATCGTTCTCATAGTTACATTTATGTAGGACTATTTTTCTAAAAAACTATTTCTTTGACATAAAAACTATTTGTAAGGGAAGTAAGAATAAGCAGGAAGGAGCAGCTGGGACGCCCTCTTGTGGATTTTTTTGTGCCAGAGTAAATGATTTATGAGCTGTATAGAAAAATAACTAACTTTAAAAATGTAAAAATATGTACAAAAAATGTATAAAAATATGTACCAATAACAACCACCATGCATACAACACGACCTCCAAACTGTATCAGAGAGAATGTGAGCGTGTGTGTGCGTGTGACATTGATAGCATTGATAAATCAAAGACAGTCTTGTTCAGTCAGACACATTGATGGCAGCAATGAGAATAAATGATAACTTAACCTGTGCATAAGCTTCCTAGTTTTCTCTCTTTAACACGTTCTCATATCTCAACAAAGTCTCAAGCTGACCTCGGATGTGCTCAGCAATCAAAACATTAGAGATATGATCCATATAAGTTTGATAGTTTTCTGTTACACTATATGTCATCGGTTGTAAGCAGTAAATGAGAACTCTTTGACATATGATACGTCTCTGGTGCTATGAAAGATCAGAGCGATAACACTGTCCTCTGGTCATTTGTCACTGCATATTTACCTGGAGAACAGGTGACCCAAATAAACGTGTAACTTGTTGGTGTAACTGAGCTAAACCATAGACATATAATGTGTGTGTATGTTGTGTATATTCATATGAAAAGTAGTATGAGATCAAGGTTCAGTTGGTTATCATATTCTTGTTAGTCTGCTGCTTTATAAATCATAAACATATATTTTTTTGTATGCACAAAGCCTGAAGTCTATATTGCAGTATGTTAGAGCCATGTTCACCATTTTACACAGATTAAAAACACATTTCTTCCTGTGTAAAATTGGTAGTTCATCCAAACATGAACGTCTCTTGTGCCGTTTTTTATTTTATTTTTTCGTAGAATAGAAAAATACAAATCTGATTTAGATGAACTATTGTTGTAAAGAGTAACAGATTTATTTTAGAGAGGACACTCCTCACATGTGTGTGCAGTAACAGTGATCGATCAGCTGATGTTAAACACGTGCCTTTCTAACTAGCTGACGCATTTTATTGAGCACTGAACGTCGATCAGCTATTGACAAGACATTCGGCAATGCTTTGCACAGTATTGCCAATTCACACACACACACACACGTGGTTTTCTGTCATCGTGGGACGTTTTTCATGACGTTATTGGGCCCTGTTGGCAGGATCTTTTACAAAACCTTTCGCATCTTGAGAATTTTACGAAATGAGCACTTACATTTACATTTAGGCATTCAGCAGATGTTAAATAATCAAATTACAATGTGAACTGGTCTCTACCATCCTTGTAATGTACCCCACAATGTACACTGTAAAAAAAATCTGTAAAAAACGTGAGATATTCTGTAAGCTGGAGCGACAGAAATATATTGTACAATATTTATTCCTGTAAAATTACAGGATATAAGGATATATAATAAATTGTTTTCCCCATTTGTTTTTTATTTCTTCTGAAAAAAAACAGCTGGGGCGGCAGAAATAAACTGTAAGATGACAGTTTTTCCCTGTAAAATAACATGTTTTCCCCGTTTTTCTTGTAAATTTGCAGTCTTTTTTATGTTTTTTGATCGTATTTCAAAAACACATGGAAAATCTGCAAAACGAAAGTGTTTTTTACATTTTACGTGGAAAATCTGTAAAAAATAAAATAAAATAAAAAATACTGTATAAATTACTGTTTTTTACCTACACACACCCACCCTAACACACACACTTAAAATAAAACTTCATTTAAAAAGGTAAATTGAGATGAACTCAATGGTTAGATCATGGCACTAGCAACACCAAGGTCATGGGTTTGATCCCATTGCACATGTCCAGAAACAAATGTATAGTGTAATGCATATAAGTCGCTTTGGATAAAAGCATCTGCCAAATGCATAAATGTAAATGTAATGTCACAAAGTAGTTTATGAACTATGAGCACACACATGGTGTTTGTGTGTGGTGTGTGCAGGTATCCATGCTTTAAAGGTTTAACAATACAGTTGTGATTCAGCTTCAACACATAATCAACACATAATTTCTGTCTAATACATTTACACACATTTACATTTATTCATTTATCCAAAACGACATACAAGTAGGAGAGCATAAAACATTTTGTCAACACACTAAGCAGTTCCGCTAGTTTACAACAATAACTAATAATGGATCATATTTTCTCTGTCAGCCTTTGATCATGTAAAACTCATATGTGTCAATTGTAGTCATGCACATT
>JAOTQM010000767.1:0-53476 GCA_026939265.1 Oreonectes daqikongensis
TGTGTGTTGTGTGTTTCAGGGGGTTCATGAGTGTAAAGGTGTGAGCAGTGATTATCTGAAGTTGGAGTCTCTGATACAGAAGGTTGTATCACCGTATCTGGGGACACACGGTCTTTTCTCCAGTGATGGTTCTGTCACTCAGTGTTCGTGTTTGTTGGGTAAGTCGGGCACATCTGCTCTTGCTTCCCATCATTAAACAGAGTTTGCTGAATTAAAGGTTTGAAATAATTTTTCTTTCAGAGAAGCGACTGCAGCGCCGCAGTCTGCAAACCATCGATTCGCCCGTGAAAAACCCTGTGGTACGCTCAAAAAGCTACAACATCCCGATTCTGACGCCGGTGGCCGAGTACGAGTCTGAGATCAGCGCGGTGGGCGGCGTGAGCGTCCGTCGTCATTCTGTGTGTCAAATGACTTCATGCGTAGAAGAGACGTCTTTTTCTGAGGTTCCTCCCAGCCCGCTGACATCCTTCTCCTCTCAGGAAGAAGATCCGGCCCATGATGGACGTGTGGCACGTGGTACTCCTGCGTCTTCTCCACCCATACTCTCTGAACTCCAGGAAGCCCACGACACATCCTCTCTTCTCAGTCGTCCGTCCAGTCCAGAGACCGTTGTGGATCAGATTCTGGAGTCGTTGGACTCGGACACTGAGGGAATCTTTATTGATTTCCGCCGGCAGTGTTCCAGCTCGTCTGATTTGAGCCGCGGAAGTGAGAGTGTGGAGTAACTGTTGAGTTCAACACAACACATTTTTACACACTGCTGTTCTTTATTTGAAGGCATTGATGTTTTAACTGTGCAGTTTAGTGCTTCATTCAGAACACAGACCTCATAATTCATCATTCATATAAAAACTTCTCATGAAAGGAGGTATAGCTCAGTGGTTAGATCATGGCACTAGCAACGCCACGGTCATGGGTTTGATCCCAGGATGTCCAGAAACAAATGTATAGTATAATGGATAAAAGTGTCTGCCAAATGCATAAATGTAAATGTAAATGTAATCCAAATGACCATCACAGTACAAATAGGATGCTATTCTGACATTCTTTATGCATTTATAAGTTCAACTAGCTTACATTTTACACCATTTTCCATCTTATTTTAAACATATCCTATAATGTATTTTTTAGGAAAAAAATTAACCCTTCGCTGATTTTTTATCATTCTAAATGTTATTACAGAAAAGTGAATCATTAAATACACTTGTCCAACATGAATGTTGTAAATTTCATAACTTAAAATAAGGTGTTTAAAATACGTCTTGTTCATATTCTTCTCCCTTGTTGTTTTAATTTAATTTAAGATCCAGCTGGGAAATTCTGCTTAGTAACTGTGGATTCAGTTTCCGTTTTTTATCATTTTTACTCAAAAAACTTTCACTTTAAATGTAGTAATGCATAACTAGTCCTTCATTCACCTTCAGATGCCACCTTCAGTCACTTGAGTGTCATTACAGAGAAGAGCTGATCTGAGATCAGAGCAAACCAAAGACGAAATCAAACTGAATCAATTCATTTGAGTGACTTCAACAGATCCTCACGTGTTTATCTCAAAGCTTTTCTTCACAGAGTTCAGTGAGCGGCTGTGAGAGAATCAATGGTGATGTTTGGAGTTTCTCTGCTGATATTCTCTCAACAAACTTAATGGCTTGAACCAGCAACATCTGTGAGTCTCATCGCTCTGAGCCACTGGAGCTTCCACACGCAAACTGCTTTTTTTGAACATTTACTATGTATATAGAAAACATTAAAAGGTATGAACTGAGATTAAACTTGTATGATCAGTAGGTGGCATTCTTAAACAACTTAAAAGAGCAATAAGGCCTTAAACTGCGCTTCAATCACAAGCAAGTCATGATATTCATTTTTTCCACTTAATAATGTTGTTGAGAGTGTTTTGGAGCCCATACAATATTAGCTTTGCCTCTTTCTGAATGAAAGCGCACATTTCCATTTCCCTATATAATAACTTTAGATTCAAATGAATTACACACAGTTACATGTAACAGAAGGGTTTAGATTCACTGTTTAAAGTTTATCATACACAGACCATTGTAAAATCAGTGCTGTATGAGACACAATGCTCATTTATGGAATGAATTGTAGTTCAGTTGTTGTTTTACAGGTAAATGTATTATTTCCCTGTACATGTATCAGTAGGCTACATATTTCTCAAAATATGTATATCTTGTATATATCATTGACTGGTACTGGAGAGAAAATAAATTCTGTACAAGCACTTTCATGCTTGTGTGTGTGTGTGTGTGTGTGTTTGCACGTTAGGATAAAATGGGGATGAAATGGGTGTATCCATGTGTCTTGAAGTTGCGTAACAGTGTGTGTATGTGTGTGAGAAGAGGAAGCTGTGATCGACAGAGAGTCTCTGTCTCAAAGGCCATGTCAGGGCTTGTTGGAGTACATTCCTAAACTCAGCTGCTTGACATAGTTTTCTTTTCCCAGTTCTGACCTGCAGACCTGCTTACACACACACGCACACATTCAATTTTCATTAGCCTCTTTTTAAGGTGACAATAGAAAATATGATAAGTGACATTGTTTTAATGAAGGTGGTAAACAATTCCAAAACCTAGTACAAGCAATACTTTCTGTCGCAAGATGTTTGTCAATCCCCTCTCATAATACATCTAATACCAATGACACAATCTGCCCTTTGGGGTTTTTTAATTCAACACATATTCACAATAAACAACATTCAGAATGCATATTGTATATATTGTTCTAGTGTTAAAAGATATTTTATCACAACTTAGCGGCCTTTTTTCAGTAATAGCTTCTATGCATACTTTTATTATAGTGCAGCATAGACTTTATTGTAATTGCCTTAGTTGTTTTGTGTATATATATATAGATTTTGTATTTATCTGTAATTTGATATATTTTTTGATATATGTTTATTCTATGTTATCTGTATGCACCTGGGGTCTGAGAGTAACACAATTTCAATCCTCCATTTGTATGTACTGTACATGTGGCAGAATTGACAATAAAGCTGACTTTGACTTTTTTTAACTTTGACTTAGTGTACATGAGTTTATTCTTTGTGTATGACATGACAATGTTGGTGTGGAAATTAACAGATTGTCACAGATGTTATACATAAAGGTGTTTTCTTTAAGGATTGATCAAATAAACACTTTAATCTATTACAAACATATTGTACTTATTATTTTTAAGCAGCAAAGAAAGCTTGTGTTGCTTATCTGTAGCTATTTGGAGTAATAAGACTGTAAATGTGATTGTAATGATGGGTTTAGCAATAAACAAATGTTTAGAATAAATATGTTGTTATATGTTGTGCTCGTGTTTATTGGTTATTGTAAAACAATGGCGAATGCGTGCTGACGGTGACGTCAATAAATACCCGTATGTCAGCACGGAAGAGGCGGGCTAACCTGGTTTAGGGATGTGGGAGGGTGCGATTTTCGACCAATCAGAGATAAGCTTTTGTCACGCGGTGATTGACAGTCAGACTTAGCAGTCAGCAAGAAGGACTCGCAGCACGTATTTAATTGAAGCCTAGTTTTGTCCAACCACAGTCGAGGCAGTTCGGCTCTCGTCCACTCACAGCGAGAGATGTTGCGGTGGGCGGGGCAGCTCGAGCGGCGTTCGGGCGGTCCGGTCGTGTGTTCGATGTGAATGTGGCAGCCGCAGGGAGGGGCGCGCGCGCGCTGTTTATTTCATTATTAAAATTGATTTGAGAGTGAAATAAAAGTGACTTGAAGCGCAGATCTTTAGCACGACGCCCGGATCGCTGTCGTCTTCTTCTCTTTGTGTTTCGCCGCTGTGACGGAGGAATTATGGAGCCATGAAAATGTTGGACTAATCGCACGAGAGACTCTCATAAAGATATTTCTATGTATTTATTCTTTTGTTTTGTCTCGTGAGGATGGAGCAGGTGAATATTCTGAAGAGATTTACTGAGAGCATGAGAAGAGACGAGCAGAAAGGAGAAGATAACTTCAGCTCCGACTTCATGGTAATACAACAAATGATTATATTGATGAATGACACACACACACACACACACACACACACACACACACACACACACACACACACACACACACACACACACACACACACACACACACACACACACACACACACACACGTCACATTATTAGATTATTTGTACTAAATCTCAGAATTAAGTTCACATCTCGTGTGATCATGAACCTCTTGATCATTTATATCTTTAATCTGTCTGACACACTTTTATATGATGTGCTGTACATCACATCTTTGTGCTGATCTCAGATCAGGGGGAAGAAACGCTCTTTCACTGGAACAGTTTTTACTTGTATTTGTTGTTCATCATGAACACACACAGTTGTGTTGATGTAGAGCCTCTGATCATCAGCTGTGCATTGTGGGTGATGTGATGTGATGTGATGGTGTCAGAGGTCACGGAGAGGTCAGAGGTTACTTGATTTGTCTACATTTTTGCAATGCTGCACCCTGACTGCAGTTTTACTCTTTATTCTGTGTCATTGTGATTATTATTGTCTGGCCTTATGAGAGCTGAAAGAATTTCAGAAGAATGTGCAGTGTCACTGGGTTCTGTTGTCATGTAGCTTATGTTTAACAGTAAAGGTCTCATCTCTCGTTTATTCTTCAAAAAATCCACTGAATTGTCTTTTGCCCAAATGAACACAAGTTGATGGCAGTGGACATTTCAGGCCGTCAGGCCCGTACCACTTCTGGATTTGTGTGGTTGCGTTCTGTTCACTTTGTTTGTGTGTCGATGTATATCTCAGAATAGATCCTTTCATTGTGTGTCAGAAAGGTTATGGCAATCCAAGTCACAAAGTGAGCACAGAAATTCCCACAAGCATTTACAGGATGTAAACGTAATGTGACGTGTGTGGTGTGGAGGCATGTAAAGGCATTCTTGTGTGTTTTATCTCATGTGTTCACTGGGTGTTTGGATGTGTTTTTTGTGAGGATTATTTCATATCTGTGTGTTGGTGTGTGAAATGTGTGCAGTGTGTCTATGTTAGTTGGTTATGACAGATGCAGGGGATTATGGGTAGACACACAAGTCTCTCTTTATATTGTGTGTGTTTATGTGTTTGTTTTTCTGATTATTACAAGCCACAGTGTGTTTTGTGGATGTGTGTGAAATTTGCTTTCATCTGTTCGCAGCAGACTGACAGAAGTGTGTGTGTTGTGATGTCACTCTTATTCACATTATTTTGCGCGTAAATGTGGGCGCCGTCATCTTTGAGCTGATTGTCTTAACATTTCCGGTGAGCCAATGACAGTCGTATTGCGAGTAAAACGAGTTTGCTGTTTTGACTGGCTATTTAATATTTATTATGGAACCCAAAGGTATAAGCTTAATGTGCGCAGTGAGTAATTGAAATAAAAGCTGGTACAAACGCCAAAAACATCTACAAAACCTTTGTCTTTTGACCATAATCTACGCACCTGGACCCGTATTCACAAAACATTTGATCTTAGCACTAAGAGTTCTCCTAAACAGCAGTAAAGGTTTTTAGTTAAGAGTTTTCTCTTAAAATCTATTCACAATGCTGCTAAGAGCAAATTTTACTAAGGAACAGAAAGAAATCTTAAGCTAAGAGAAAGGGCGGGGTTGACCTCTTTGTAGGTACTAAAATAAAAATGTAGTCAAATTCAAATAAAATATTTAACATTTAATTGTTGCCAGATTAAAATTAAGATTATAAAATATATGTCAAATTACTAATTAAACAAGATAACTAAAACAGATAACCACATATCCATTTCAAATCATGTTTTTTATTGTGCATTCCACTTAACATAAATCAAACTGCAGTTAATAATAACTAAAAATACAGCTAACAAACACAATAAAACATGATTTTTTTGTTTCGGCAAATAAACTATTATGTTCGACAGATACATAGTTAGCAGATATAAGCAGTCTTTAAGCTCATTGACATGAAATCTTTCTAAAATGTTAACATTTCAAGGCAGATTGTTGTTGTTACAGCCATTTTAGGATTGTTGTGAGTTGGTCTTAGTGACTTAGGCGTCCTCTTCACTACTCCTTACCTTTCACAGATTTAGGAGCTAGTTTTAGGGCTAAAATGCTTTGTGAAATACTATTAGCGTGATATTTTAGGAGTCCTAAATGTATGGCTGACACGCCCATTCATTTTAAGAGTTTCTCCTAAATCGGCAAGTTAGAAGCAACTTTTAGCCTTAACATGTTTTGTGAATACGGGCCCAGAACTCAATGTGGAAGAGGCTCACCTATGTGCGCCATTTCTCCTAGAAAATGTACCTACCTACTTGACTACAATAATTAATAAACATCGTTCAAATACAGGGATTTATGGGCACTGAATTTAAAAAAGTAATATTAATGAAACATATTAGCACAACTTAATAACTAGTATGTAAATAATAGTATAATATTAGCAGCAGGTAAAATGTAGCTGCCAGCACTTTCATATGTATTTAACTTAAAAAGCAAAGCGACTTACAAATGGGATAGCATTTAACATTTTGTCAACATGCATCTTACATGCAACATGCAACAGTAAACAGAAGTAGGCAAGGAAGAGAACAACATGAAAGACAATTTTTTATTTATTTAATACATATAAAAACATAGACAGTTATTGGTTAGTCAGATAAATGCGAAACAGGTATTTAAGTTGTTTTTTAAAAGTTGTGATGGATGCTGCAGCTCGGGTGGAGGCTGGAAGTTCATAACACTAACCTTACATAGGAACCGAAATAGTAAAATTTTTTGCAAGAGATGTCCAGCGATAAAGAGCAACCAACCATCTTATCCCATTATTAATTGTAAGGACCCAGACACAGTGAATGCTTTTAAAAACACGAATTTGTGGTGTATGTCATGTACAAAGACTAAACCGACTTTCCCACTGTGCAGGTAAACAGTAGCCTATGAAAATATGAACTAATTTAATATATCTTCAGATGATATATCAGGCCACTTTTTCTTTTCATCCTCATAGTGTGACATACATCGTGGGTGTGGAAAATATTTACCTTAACTGTTTTTAATCGTGTTTTGAGCGTGCTCCCACGGCATTGTTTTCTATCGGCCAGCGAATAAAACTTAAGTCAGATGACAAAATGCGGAAGAGCAACGTATTAAAAGTGGGCGGGGCGGAATAAGGTGAATATGAACTCGGTAATTTAATTTTATCTTCAGGAGAATTTCTTATTTGATTTGGAACACTGTGTGTAGCAGAAGAACGTTGTTTCTTTTGAAAGTTTATACCCCGTCACTGTCACAGTTTTAATTCTAAATAACTCTCTGCTCATTTATTAACAAATGTACATTTTATTCAGACTTCACAGGGTGTTTAAACATTTATTGCACAGCATATAGTGTGTGTGTGTGTTTAGGAGGTCAGAGGTCACTCACTGTACTTTCTGTGTGAATCGACTACAGTTTGTGCCATTCATTCCTCAAATGTCTCGCAGCAGATAAAATGCATTCAATTAGATTTCTGACAAGAGATAGAGGTTCAGTTGGAGTTGTTCAGGGGATGAGTGATGGTCAGATTAATGTTGGTAAGGTTTTCTTTTATGACTCAGCTGAATGTTTTGTGTGTTGTAACTTCCTCTTGACAGGAGAAAGATGTGTGACAGGGCTCTACGCTAACTTTTTTTTTGGGACCGCTTGTGCTCCTAATTAAAATAATTTGGGAGCACAGTCAAAAATTTAGGAGCACAGACATTTTGGGGCGGTTTCCCGGACAGGGATTACACTAGTCCTAAACTAAAAGAAACGTAAAAGCTGACCAAACTGAAAACAACTTGCACTGACATATCTCAAAATACATCAGTGCCTTTGTGTTGTCTCAAAATGCACACAAGTAATGTTTTTAGTAAGGTGTGTTTGTTAAAACTACTTACATTTCCCAATTAAACTAAGGCCTAGTCCAGATTTAAACTAATCCCTGTCCGGGAAACCACCCCTTTAAGTTTTATTTAGAGCCAGCAATGTTAATGTGCCAGGCCCATAAATATGCAAAAGACACACAAATATGAAAAGGCATAAAAACTGAGCTTATTAATTATTAGGAAATTCAGGAACACAGTATGAGACATGACAGTACAGTCGTTTACCTTCTCATCAGTGTTCATTTTGACAACCATTTTTGATTTAGTGTTATTCTTTATCTTGAGGTGAAAATACTTAAGTCTTAAGTATTTCATCTTAGTCGACAAAAAGTTATTTCATTTTTATTAAGTTTTAGTCATTACTTTTAGTCAAACTGCAGTTACCAATATTATTGTTGGTTTTCATTTTATATGTAGTTGTTAAACAAAAATAGTCATAATTCTTCACTCTTTAGACCAAATCAGTTAAGCTTTTGAATCAAGGTAGTGTTTTATATTGACATTGCTCTTTGCAGGATTTGGAACAACATGAATAAATGATGACAATTTTTATGTTTGGGTGAACTATAAGCCATTACAGTAGTGAAAAAATTAGCAACTTATAAAACAAATACAATAGAGATACAAATTCAATAAACTCGTTTTTCAGATACAGTATGTTAACTTAACATGTTTATTTAACATCTTTTGTTGTTTAACAATAGTGACAGAGACAGGTATTTAATCAGGCTGCTGTCCCTTTAAGACCGAAGGCATGCATGTAATATACTGACACACATATCCAGTTTTCACACCTGTTTACCTTTACTTAAACCATTATACCGACTGTATATACGTGACATACTGCACAAAAGCACATTTTAACATCTGTGTGTGTATTTGACCACTGACAACTGTCTTTAAACTCGAGCCCGTGTGCGCGTGACAGAACTTCTGGTGTGCGTCACTCAGCGCGATTCCACCTGTCCTGCCTTCACTAACTACAAGTTAATCCACAACGAATTGTAACTCCAGGGAAAACGGGACGTTTTTTTTATCGTCTCGTTTAGCCTAACCCTCTTGGTACAGAAATTTCAAAGATGGAGGAATTTTGGTTGCGTGATGTCATATACTGCTCCCGCCCATTTTCGCAGCATCGTCCGAACGAATTTCGCATGCACATAGCCAAATGTGACTGCGGCTTTAGTCACAGAAAAATGCTTGTAACGAATATTAACGAATGTCGCAGTTTGTGCGTGATGTATGTGTATATGCGCATTTGGGGGTTGTAGTTTTTAAACGAGATTGCGTTTATAAAACCGTTCACGACCATTGATCTATCAGTCGCACCATTGCGCCTAAATATTTTTTCATGGTCGCACACATTGATTTTCAGTCTGCGACTGAAATGGTTGCACTGTAGAGCCTTGTTTTTGAGCTCAGATCATTAATGGTGTGTTTCATCACCCATCATCGATTACATCTTCTTCATGCCGTCTTTTGTGTGTGCGTTTGTGTGAACACACTTCCTGTGTGTGTTGTGATGTTAGATTACACTTCTTCCTGTGTTACGTGGCATTGTCTAATGGTGTAATCTTTTTCATCTTGTGGGGTTCCTCAACAGCATCAGTCTGTGCATCAACAGCATTGTCATCATGTATTTTCATAGACGACACATGTGACAGTCCAGTGTGCAGCCAATCAGACAGCAGGATAAGATGTTGGAGATGTTTACAGTAAATAGTGATGATGTTCAGTCTCACAGAGACTTCAGGAATGTATTGGATGTGTGAATAGACTAGCACTAACACGTCTGATGTTCTTCTCATCATCAACATTCTGCGACTCTTCAACATGAGCAATAATGTGCACTGCAACATTATTTGTCAGACATTGAAGGGGTGATCGTACGCGATTTCATGTTTTGCTTTTGTGTTTTATTTAACCGTTTGTGCATGTATAAGACATCCAAAGTCACAAAATTTGAAGTTTTGCACAAAATGATTTACTTTAACTGAAAGCAAACTGCCTAAAATGCCTCGATCATTCACGCCCCCATTTTGCTACGTCAGTTTGGGGCAGTTCATTGCATGACGCCGCCCAAATGTAAAAAAGAAGACGTATCTTCAGTTATCACAGCCGTGGTGCTGCAGCCGCCATGTCACAGTGCAAATGCATAAGACAGAATAAAAACATACCTCTGTAAAGCGTCCTTCTGGTCGATCCGTTGGTTTCATTCTCCTAACTAGGTTTAAAGGCAAAACCGACACCGATTTTACTTTTCATCCGCTTATGTTCTTGTATTTATTATAACTGGTCCGACGCGAATCCACTCCGTGTGGGTGGCGAGGCGAACTGATGATAGTTCCGGCAGGAGAGTTGCGCGCTGTGGGCTTTCACACACTGTCTGGCCTCATATGCGGTTTTAATTCGCTGGTTTAATCTGTCCAATCAGAGCACACTGCGCTTCAAAGACCGATGAGCTCGACAACAGTCAGCTGATGGGGGGCGTTAAACCTGAGAAAATGAACACAGCAGAACATCAACCATTGTTCCACCCTAACACTGGCAGGAAAGGAAGTATTACAAACCCTATTCCAACCAAACACACATACAGCACTTCCCACACACACATGCATCTTCCTGTGCTGGAAATGCCAAGTAAAGGAAACAGGCAGACGTGCTGTTTGAACACGCGTGTTGAATTGTAGTGACAGTTTTGTATGTACAGTGACATGACATAAAGATTTCAGACTCAATTCTTCTGCTCATTGTTCATCTCATACTCACTTTATCACATACTTTATGTGTGTTATTATGTGCAAGTTCATTTTTTCCCTTTCTCGCCTTTAATGGCCACAGATATTAATGTGTGTTTTTTTATACAGCGATTACGCCGATTATCAACCAAATACAGAACAGAGAAAATCTACCCCACTAATGTTGGAGAGCAGGAGGAAAACATGAAGAAAAACAGATATAAGGACATTCTGCCATGTGAGTAGTATTGTCATGTATACACTAAAGGAATGTACACAGCGATAAAGCTGAATCACATTAAACTAACTCTAACATCAGTGTTAAAAACATCATCATTTACTTTCAAATGATTTTAGATTGACTAAATGTGTGTGTGCATGTGTGTCTGATGTCAAATCAAGTCCATTTTATTTTTGTAGCGCTTTTTACAATTTGCATTGGATCAAAGCAGCTGTACAAGAAAAACAAAAACGAACCGCTTGTTCTAAAACACGAGAGTTTAGTGATATAGTTTAGCGCCAACACTCTACACGAATCTTCTTGTGCATATCTGTTTTTCAGTCTTCACTGTCGTACAGTCTATTATTAATGATAACTGAGATCCGACAGTGTGACATGGCTTATATATCTGGGATCATGTTCGTACAACAAGCAACAATTATTACAGATGATTTGAAATCGTGTGCATCCGCCTTAATATAGGTTAGGGTTAACTTAAAGGCGATATTCAAGTATAGAGAGAGTATAGATATTAAATAGCCAGTCAAGTATAGATATTCAAGTATACAAGCCTAATGACAGCAGGCTCCTGGTGAGCAAACCAACTCTGGAAGACAGTGATGAGGAACCAAAACTCCAAAGATGTATATAAACGGAGAAAAAAACCTTAGAAGAAACCAGACTCGACCAGGAGAGCCAGTTCTCCACTGGGTTGTTAACACAACACTGCTGCATCTTGACAGGCTAATCTTGTGTAAACGGACTAAGCTATGGATTATACAATTCATCTTAAACGGGAAACGGACAATAAGAAATAGGTAAATAAGAAATTAAGGTCTATATTTACTAGCTTGTTGTGATGAGGCCACCGTCTTTTTCTTCTGGATCCATCATCAGTCTGATTATGTGCCAGATCCAGCTTTGGTTACCTCAGGAAAATGGAAAGACAGACATACTGCGAGTAGAATACCATTGCATACTATTTGATGTACATCAGTTTTAATGGGAAGTGTTCCTGGTGCTGCTAATGCATCCTACCAAAATCCTGTAGAATCATGTGTATGCGATGGATTGGTATGGATGATTATGCTAATTTCAAAGGGAAATGAAGTGTTGTTAAATCATGTTTTATGAGTTGTGTTTTTATTGCATGTCAGTTGACCACAGTCGTGTGAAGGTGACGTTAAAAACATCGAATCAAGATACAGACTACATCAATGCTAACTTCATCAAGGTACTAAACACTTCCTGCACTTTCTGCGTGTGTGTGTCTGTGTGCATGTGTAAGTCAAATGGTAAATATAAAGTAGTAAAATGCATTTTGTAACAGCTCGTGTTTGACAGAGAGAGAAATCAAACAAATGAATGTGAACAAATCCTGTCACTAAAGATGAGTTACTGTCAGAATATTTCTGTTGTGGCAGAATCTGTTTAAATCCATCTCTTCGTTGTGTGTTGTTGTGTGTGTTGTGTGCAGGGAGTGGACGGGCCGGAGGCTTATATCGCCACTCAGGGTCCTCTGCCCAACACTGTGCTGGATTTCTGGAGGATGATCTGGGAATATAAAGTTGCGGTGAGTGTTTCAGATGCAGTTATGCTAATAATAATTTGTTTGTTTGACTGATTCATTTGTTTTCAGTTTATTCCTCGTAATTTTACAGTCGTAGTTTTACTGTCATTCACAATTTCAAAGTGCAGTACAACTAACGTGTTAATTATAGCATATTTACTAATGGAATGTAAATGAAATAAAAGATTAAAACTGAAGAGTAGAACTTGAGCTCATGCATGAAGAACATGCACAGATTTGGCTTTTAGTATGTTTGGTGTGCATGTTTTCTCACAGTGTGTTTGCCACAGGTCATAGTTATGGCGTGTCGAGAGTTTGAAATGGGAAGGGTAAGAATGAGATTCTTTTACAAAAACAAACTTGACTTTAGTTACAGACAGAAAATAATCTAGAACTGTTTGTTTTTTTGCAGAAAAAGTGTGAACGTTATTTTCCTCTGTTTGGAGATGAGCCTGTTGTGTTCGGCCCCTTCAGGATATCCTGTGTGAGTCCACACTACACTTCCCAGCATGCAACTCTCTCATACCCTCTTTCCACCAGAATGAACAAGGTGCTGGTTTGGAGCTAGTGCTATTGCTGGTTCAGAGCTGGATCCACTTGTGAATCTGCTAAGAACCGGTTTGCTTTTCCACGGTTAGAGAACCACAAGGGAGCGAGGTCATAAGTCACTGTATACGTCACTGACTACGTCACTGACTACGTCACTGACTACGTCTCATCTTTCCCAGCAACTTTAGCACGGTAGTGCCAAACATAAAACACCATCAACAATGGCGGACGTTGCGTTGCTTGTGATGTTCATGGCTTTGCGAACGTACATCTGCATCCAAACATGGTTCGTGCAGGTTGCCGTAATCTGTATAGGCTAACGTTAACATCTTGTTGATCGGTTTAATAATAAAATAAGAAGACATTATGTACTTATCGTTATTCTGGCTTGTAATCTCCATCTATACAGATTACGGCGACCTGCACGAACTCGTTGGATTCGCCGTGTTTCGATGCAGATGTATGCTAATACATTAAACATACACTCTATACATCCCTCTAGTGTACTCTGGACTTTTTCCACTTTTTCTGGTTTGGAGCTGGTGCTTTGGATGTGGAAAGACAAAGAACTGATTTGGAACTAGGACCTGGCTCCGAACCAGCACCGAAACTGCCTTGGTGGAAAAGGGCTATCAGTCTCAGTCAGGTTTTGCTGTGAAGCTTCATTTGTTCACATCTAGTTGAACACACTTAGAAGGATATTATCATTTGTTTTTCAGGACTCGGAACAGGCACGGACAGATTATTTCATCCGCACGCTCACAGTGGAGTTTGATGACGTGAGTGTCTCTCTCTCTCATCTGTCTGTCTGTCTGTCTGTATAAAGACTGTCATTTGACTGTTTCCTGTCTTTCCTTTTGGTTCATCAGAAAAGCCGGCGACTGACGCAGTTTCATTACGTGAACTGGCCCGACCATGACGTGCCATCATCGTTTGATTCCATATTGGATATGATCTCTCTGATGAGAGGATATCAGGAGCGTGATGACATTCCCATCTGTATCCACTGCAGGTATCTGACGTGTGCGTGTGTTGTGAGTGTTTGAGGTTAACACACATGGTAAATTTAACTAATGTGTTAACAGTGCTGGCTGTGGCCGGACGGGTGCCATCTGTGCAATCGACTACACATGGAACTTACTGAAAGCTGGGGTAAAACACACACACACACACACACACACACACACACACACACACACACACACACACACACACACACACTGCATCTGTGTGTTTAAAAGTGACATCACATGTTGGGTTTATTTTGTAGAGAATTCCAGAAGATTTTAACATCTTTCAGCTGATTCAGGGGATGAGGACGCAGCGGCATTCTGCAGTACAGACCAAAGTAAACTACACACTTACACATTACAAACTACACAGTTACATGCTTTATGAAGTACATACTACACTTATCTGCTCTGTTTGTTAGGAGCAATACGAGCTGGTCCATAGAGCGATCCTTCAGCTCTTTGAGAAACAACTGAAGCGTTTAGAGAGTCCAATAAACTCGGAGTTCACAGATGGGATGGTAAGACAACACACAAGTACACAAGAGTGTGTGGATCATCTCAGCGGATGATTCGATTAAAAAGTCAAGCATTTTCTTTTACCTTATTTATGTTAAGCGTTCTAGAAATATGTTTGGAATGATCAGAAATTTCGCTTTTTTAAATTTAACTTGTTTGGTTTGTCGTTGATGTAACGCACTTACGTATTGTCACCCACTACAGGAAGAGGGCAGCCCGGAAAAATCCAGCCAGAACTCAGATGAGGAACGATGGGACACGCCCCCTCCCAAACCGCCCCGTATCCGCAGGTAAAAACCCGCCCACTCTGTACATGAATCTACTGAATCTACAGTACCCATAATCCCTCAAAGCTCCTGTTTCACTGTATAATGTATAATGCAATGAAAGTTGCTTTGGATAAAAGTGTCTGCCAAATGTGTAAATGTGCATGGAAAAAAATCTGAGGGCTGTCACAACATATCGGTATTGACAATAACTGCAAGATTATCCATATCGTGTTAATTCTACACATATCGTAATATCTTAAACTATTCAGAACCATTCAAAATTGTGCCTCGAGAGTCAAACTCTCTCTTTGCCGCCATACACTTGTATTTTGACTGTGATTTATTGACTATATATGTGTGGCGGCGGATCGTTGCTTATTCTTACAACTGTCACATCGAATTGAAATTGAGATGGCAGCGTTTAATCGTGAAAAGTTTTATAAAACAATCATCTGGGAAATGTCATGTAAACAACTCAATGTATTAATAATACCTGTTAAGAAAAGCCTGCAGTGTGTATTAAAGCAAGAGTTCATATCCACAGGGATCTGACATGTTTATAAACTAATATAATAATGGCTTTTTCTATTGAACGGGTTTTTGAAAACATTTATGTTTTCATTTAGTCTGAACAAAAGCAACAGACCTCTTTCTTGTTCAGCTGACATGTTTTCAGACGTATGCCTGGTAGAGTGCTGGACATTTATAACCCACTTTGTGTTTGTCACATCTTGAATAATTGTCATCCCCTGATGTTGATGTAGACATTTATAGTGTTTTTCTCAGTAACATGATACGAAAAATATCTACATTTTACATTTATGCATTTGGCAGACGCTTTTATCCAAAGCGACTTACATTACATTGTACTATACATTTGTACATTTTGTATAGTAAGCAAGTGGGGGTTAGGTGTCTTGCTCAAGGGCACCTCAGCTGTTACCCACCAGCCCTGAGAATCAAACCAGCAACCTTCTGATCATGAGTCCAACTCTCTAACCACTGGACCACGACTGCTATCTCTGAAACGTTGCTGTCTAGTGGTGATGGCTGGTTTGACAACATCTGTATTTTCTCTCCTCTTAGTAATCAGGTTGAGGGTGACGTGAAGGAGGAGATTTTACAGCCCCCAGAGCCGCATCCCGTCCCTCCAATCCTGACCCCGTCCCCGCCCTCGGCATTCCCTACGGTCACAAACGTGCGTCAGGACAATGACAGGTATCACCCCAAACCCATTCTGCACGTGTTGGCGTCGAATCAGAACCCTGATCTCAATGAGAACTACACCAAACCCAGAGAAGATCTGCAGGCACTGCCCGTCCTAACGACTCAACCGCCCACCCCGTCCCCCAGCGAGGCCCTCGACACCCGCCTGGACCGAAAGCTGAGCATCGAGATCAAGAAAGTTCCCCTGCAGGAGGGGCCGCGCAGCTTCGAAGGGAACGGCGCCCTGCAGCGCTCGCACGCCTTCAAGCGCTCCAACACCAGCAGCAGCTCCATGTCTGAGGATTCTGATGACACTCCTCGGCCAAATCACCTGCCGCTGAGAGCCGAGAAGGGTCAGGCCGCCTGGTCTTTGTCTAGTCCCAACAAAGCAGCCTCGCCGGCCGAGCGGACTCCTAGCCCCACCCTCTCATCGGCTATCTCGGGCACACCTCCCAGAACCGCTCTCAGCTTCACTAACCCTCTGCATTCGGACTTCTCTGACGCAAAGCCCGGAGGAGGCGACGGCACCAGCGACCGCTCCAGTTTTTCCATGGCGACCAGTACCGTTTCCCTGCAACAACAGAGTGATCACGCCCCCCGCAGGGTCACTACGATGTCCATCGCTGGCCACAGTCTGCTGACAGAGACCCACACAAGTATGTGTCCTGTTTCCAGTGGTGACACATAAACACATTTCCTTACAGTTGTTTTTATGATACAGTTTTTATAAAACACTCTATGTGGTTAGTGTAGTTCTTTACATTTAACCCAAATGAACTTTTTTGGAAGTCTCATTGGTGCAAGTTGGTTTTGAATGTTTTCTATGAATTATCATTCAGTTTGTCTGTGTGCTCTCTCTTTAAGATACACTTGTTTAGATATGTGAGATCGGTCTTGTCTGAAGTGAGGTGGTTGTGTTATGATCTGCATGTTCTGGCTGACTGACTTTTTTTTTCATTTAAACCCCAAATCCTTCTCTTCCTCTGGTTCTTTCTACATCTACATTTGTGATCAACACCCTGAACATCTGCCCACCTGATCAAATCCAGCTTTATTTGTGCTGCATACTTCCTGTGTAGGGCACTCAGCAGGGCTGGTTTAACGCTTGGTTCATGTTAATGGGGGTCGCTTAGCTTGTTGTGGCCGCTGGTGAAGCTCTGTGTGTGTGTGTGTGTGTGTGTGTGTGTGTGTGTGTGTGTGTGTGTGTGTGTGTGTGTGTGTGTGTGTGTGTGTGTGTGTGTGTGTGTGTGTGTGTGTGTGTGTGTGTGTGTGTGTGTGTGTGTGTGTGTGTGTGTCCGAGGCTGAGCTCTGGTTAGTAATGGCGCTCTTATCTGCCTCAGACTGTGACGCCAGTGAAGATTCACCCCCCCCCCTTCCAGAGAGAACCCCTGAGTCCTTCCTAATGGCCACAGGTGCGTCTGTACCACCTCCAGCCACACAAGGCCAAATCTCTCTCTCTCTCGTACTGAAACTGAATCCATAACATTCAGTAATATACCCTCACCCGGGTTACTAGCATGATGTATTTTAGTTTACTGTTCTATGTATTGAGAATGAGAAAATAATATCAGTAAACCAAAACACATTATGTTAATACAAAATATCAACATTGAGTTTCCTTTTGGTTTTATGGTGAGATGTGAGTCTCTGTCTAGACAAGGGTCAAAATGCTAACATTTGAAATGTGCTAATGACTTCTATATCATATTATCACTGCATAAAATAAGTTGGTGTTGATGGTTGATGGTGGGGAAGAGGTTGTGCAAATGATCTCTTTTGCTTTTAAAGGTAGAGAAATGAAGTTTATTTGTACACACAGCTACAATTGTGTTCATGGATCTCAGCGATGATGTCTGGTTGAATTCTCACAGGCTGCTCATGATGAGTTGTCACGTGTGCTAAGTTGTGTGTGTGTGTGTGTGTGTGTGTGTGTGTGTGTCAGTGTACACGAGGAAACGTGTTATTAAAGAGACACATTCTATATGTGTCTTTGTCTTTAACTTTCTTTTGTGTTTGCTTCAGAGCCCACAGATGTGAAGCTGTCTGTTTCAGAAGAAACGTCTGCACAGGTGAGAGACCAGCATTCATATGTGACGTTTTATCATAATGAGATCAGATCATCACAAGGCTGTCATTTTCTCTTTCAGGTGTCAGAAAGCACACAGATACAAAGCCCTGCTAGTCCGCCAAAGAACGGTACGTCACATATCAGCAGAAATTCACCTTTACGGTCACTGAAAGAAAAACATCATCTCGTGTCTGGAAGCAAGAACTAATGATAATGGTCATGTTGAACTGTGGTTGAACTTGTGGATTTCTCCTTTCAAAAGCATCATCCATGATGCTAAATAGCTTCAGTTTTGTCTCAATACATCCAAGACTTAATGAGGACCTTTCACAACAAAACATCAGAAACTCTAAATCCACATGAAGCCAGTTTAGTAACCGAAAGAGTCCAGAGATTCTTGATGAAGCCATAATTCTCTTATCACAAGAATGTGTCTCTCACTTTGTAATGATGAAATGTGACCCTGGACAAAAAAATTTTTTTTTGAGATTTTTACCTAGTCTGAAAGCTGAATAAATAAGATTTCCATTGATGTATGGTTTGTTAGTAGAGATGCACAGGAATGAAAATTCTTGGACGAAGCCGAATTTAAAAAAAAACCCACTTGGCCGAGTACTGAAAATGTTTTTTTTGCATTTCTTCTATTTAGCCATTTTTTTCCACTATTGCTTAAACAGAACGGTCAAAATGTGCTTTTTAATATTTTGTCTTGCTTTTTAATATAATACAATTTAACTTAAAACAAGTAAATAAAAATAAAAACATTATCTCTATTATAATATAATTATTATATTATATAATTATTTAATGGACTAATTGACTGCTGAAAGAATGTAATGTACTCTGTTTGCCTACAACAAGGTAGTTCATTAAAAAGTGTCATTCAACATAAGCCAAAAATACGAAAATGGTTTAAAGAAAAAACTTCCATGCAAGCAGTGCACGCTGAGACTGACTGACAATCATTTCAGTTCACTTCTCTCTAAACTCCGTCCACAAAAGCTAACTGTTCTCTCAGGTTAGGTGTACTAGGGATGCACAGACAAAGCTTGACATTCCAAGTTTTTTAGTACAGGGAACTGTGTGCACGCCACCACTGTGAGATGTGATAGGATGTCGTTTCTCTGACACTTTAAAATGCTTTCACACACTGCCGACATGTTTGCTGCATTAATAAAGCGTGCGTGTCTCTTTCTGCGCTGCTTGATCGCATCAGACTTCATGTTTGGTAAAATGTATTCGGCCATATTAATTTCGGTTTCCGAACATTTGGTGCATTCCTATTTGTTAGGATAGGACGATATTTAAACAAATCTGGATTCAGTCTAAGTATTGAGAAATTTTGTCCAAATGAAGTCCTTAGCATAGCATATTACTCACAAAAAATAAAGCTTTGGTATATTTACGATAGGAAATATAGAATGATTTATGATTTTTGGCATAAAAGAAAAATTGATATTTTTGACCCATTTGGCTATTACTACAAATGTTCTACTTAAGACACACATGTAGATGTAAAGCTTATTCAGACACAGGGAGACTCTTTCATATGGGCATTCACTACCTTCATTCTGAAATGTCTTGTTACAAAGAAAGTAAGATAGATTTTCTCAGTCAAGCCTTGAAATGCCACTAGCCCCGCTTATTGTCCATTCAGTAGCGTTCAGAACTGATTGGTTGATTGGATTCAAGTTTTAAATTAGCTACATTTTCTTGAAAAAAAAAAACCCACACTAGCATGAAACTTTAGCATTGCACCTTTTGTTGGCTGAATCAAATGAGTTATGATATTATGTCCTTCATCATGTTTTTTTTTTTCTAGATATGGTGCAAAAGGCTTCAGATATGCTGGCTGTAGCTACGCCCCCTGATGTCCCGACAGACAAGAGAATAGAGATCGAAACCACCTCCCAATTGGGTGAGTGACAGGGCAGAAAGATGACGACAACCACGTCTGTAAAATGATCTGTGAGTTTTTCAACCACTTTTGTAAACGACAGGATTTGGCAGCCGTTGCTCGCAGCCCAAAGGTCCCAGAGATCCTCCGTCAGAGTGGACATGACCGTCATTATCATCTGCTCCAGTCACACCTGTTCATCTTTCAGGTGTCTGCTGTAAAGACAGTAAATCAGTAAAGATTCAAAGATAATCTCCCATGATGCACTTGTGCGCTCACTGTTGTTCTGCTGCTGGCTGCCATGAAGTCAATGTGCTGGTGCTAAACCATCTGCTGGGACCTGAAATCTGCCTTAGAACAAACCCATTCAATGCAGGTAGAACCATTTTGCATCTTTTCCAGAACTTTCAGACCTTGAGTTTGACTAGTCAGTAAGATCACGCTATCCTCATGACTATATTTGCATTGTTTTATATGTGCACAGGGCTGTGCAGTAAAGAATAATGTTAATGTACTATCACTGAATATATTAATGCCGTGTAAGAAATATCCGTGCATGAAAGCTGTACCTCAAACTGTAAATTATTTCCCCTTCTCTTAGAACAAATGTTTTCAGGGTTGTATTTTTTTCTTTTTCTTTCATTTCTAATATTCAGGTGTATTTTTTCAAAGGCTGGTATGTTATCGGCCACTTGACAAAATGCCGCAGACTCGAGATTGTAATAATGCTTTTGTAAAGTGTATTCCAGAAGTTATTTTTGTATATGCCATTTTCTCACGTTACAAATAATGCCATGACAAAACTCGCAGACTGTGCCTTTTTACTGTCTGTGTGTGTGTGTGTGTGTGTGTGTGTGTGTGTTTGACCTGTGTGTTGACACAGACCTTTCAATCAAAATATTCGTTTTACTGTTAATATATCATGTGTGTGAATGTGATACTTCATTTACATCAGCAGTATTTATTGGCCTCACACGGATTGTGCTCAATGCCGCCCTCTGCAGTCCCAATGACAATCTACACTTGCACGCGCGCACACGGTGTAAATGTGTAATAATGTGTGAAAACAGTGTTTGTATTGCGGCTGATAGCGATCAGTAAATTTACACTGATGGTGTTTAGTGTTAAACTACTGCTGCAGTTTGTCATTTGTCACAAATGGCCATTTTCGGATTTGTTCAATAATCTGCAGCCTGTAACTCAACATTCTACAATAAAGCAATACATTTATTTTCCTCTTCTTTATAAAGAAACAAGTGTACCCAAATGTGATGCTTGTCATTTAGAGTTCAGAGACATTACAGTGTTTTCACTGCTAAAGCAGTTTTATTTACAGATGGAAAAATACACACACTATACTGTGGCTTTCAGAAAAGAATGCTGAACAAAACATGAATGCTCAAAAATCTCCACCCAAGACACTAAGAAACAAGATCATCTGTACTGTTAGCGTCCATTCAAATGAAATAAATAATATTACACACGTATATTTTATGTGTAGTTTATTCAGTTTGGGTAGAAAGAGCTTCTGGGAGTGAACTGGGACACAGATTGTGTTCGTGTTTTAATTATTATTATATTTAGTTGATGTTATTCTCTCTTGTACCTGAGAAACTCTTTAAAGCATTTTAAAAGAAACTGTTATAGTGACAGAGTTTAATATATTATCTAAACATTGATTAATCGATCATTAACACATGAACTGCCTAAACAAGGCCGTGTTCGACTTAACGCAACGCAGAACGATCGGCCTATGACATCACAGTACCGCGAGAGCGATTCGGATGTACGTCACACGTCCGATCACGCGGTACTGTGTTGTCACACGTAGATCGGTCTGCGCACAGTCGTACAAACCCATTCGAAGCAGTGACGGCGAGACAGCTCCACCCACCTCCGGCCTGCTGGCGAGCCCGGCCAACACCCACCTCCGGCCTGCTCGCGCAATGCCACATCCACCTTCGGCCTGCTCTTCCTGTCAATCAAGGTCAGACCACGCCCACCAAACACTGCTCTTAGGCCGATAACCGCAAAGCCACGCCCACACAAGCCTGATCCTCATGTCAATCAACGCCAGGCCACGCCCCTCCCGTGCCTCTTACACAAACAGCAGCAGTTGAAGAGAGTAAAGCGAGAAAAGATGGCGGAGTTCATTCAGCTCAACAAACCCACCGAACCGAAACCAGCGTCCCAGAAGCGCGAGCAGCAGCATCATCCGCCACCGGCCAAAAAGATCCGACATGAGGAGAAAATCTTCAAAGCCAAGAAGATGAACGGAGGCGGGGAGCAGCAGATTCACAGCAACAAAGTCAAGAGCAAAAAAAGCGAGAAAGACAGAGACCGAGAGAAAGAGAGGGAACGGGAGAAAAACCGGGAGAAAGAGAAGAAGAAATACAAACTGGCAGCAGAAAATCACCTCAGTGTGAAGAAGGAGAACGGCGAGGTAAAGTCACTGCAGAAAGGTAAAGATTTCAGCCTCTCTTATCAACATCTATATGTGCTTGATAACGGCTTAATAACACACAAACGCGCGCGTGTTTTTATCGCGTGTCTATATTTGTGTGTCAAACACACCCGACGGCGCGCGCTAGTTAGCCTAGCATCGGCGCGCGACTCGAGCAGTGACGAAGCGCGTGCAGCTGCAATGTGACCCGCCGCAGAACACTAGAAATACGTGTTATATATAATATAACATGTTATAAACACATTACGTGTTATTACAGAAAGACCGTGAACGTAATAAACGTGCTGTCATCACCAGGCGCAAATAGTAAACACGAGCTCATGACGCTGAATGTCATAATCTAACACTGCGTTATTGTTATTGAAGTATTATCAGATGAAACGTCATCAGTGATTAGACGCCAGCGGTTATAGTGACAGTAAAGCGTTCAGGTTTAAGGGATTCTCACTCTCGCAGTTTAATTTTTTACAAAAGCTCATTTACAGGCTTTATAATGTTAAATCTTTACAGGTTGTATACGCGTACACGCACTAGCACGAGCGCATTGGAGCTCACAGCATAAGAAACACAATACAAACAGAACTCGATAGAACACAATCACACATCGAATTGAAGAAAATACAATAAGATACACTTGTTACAGTAATCTGTCTCCTTTTTCTACAACCTCTACATTGCAAGTCTATTTACAGTGTTTTACACTTCATTCAAATGTGTTATTCTTGATGATGTAAGTTATTAAGGACACTTAGAATTGTTTTCTCCACAAAAGTCCTGAGCTGTAAATAGTGTGAGATGAATACCCTAAATGTATGACTGATTCATTTAAAGAGTTTCTTTTTGTGTACCATACCGCTTTACTCAGGTATATAAAAACACATAAGAAATCACTGTGCTGTAGAAGCGAATGAGCTATTTCTGGTGGATTTAGTCTGTGTAATAAAGTGTTTTTGTGAACCGACTGAATAAATGTTTTTAGACAGCAGGTCTGAATTTCACAGGTGAACACAGTCAACTCTCTTGCATGAGATGTTCACATGTGACATTATTATGCTTCACATATTCCTTTCATCTACAGAACACGCTGTCAAAGACAAACAGAGAGAGAGAGACAAAGAGAGTGATAGAAAAAGAGAGCGAGAAAAGGAGGAGAAAGACATAAGAAAACATAAACTTCTGATGGAGATGAAGAGAGAGAATGGAGAGGTGAAGATCATGCAGAAAGGTGAGTGATGTGTGTTTGATTGTTTACACAGATCTTCCTCAACACAAACAATCATCCAATCTAACCAGCGACTAGTGGAGGAAGTGTAGTTCCTCACAGACGTCCAGCAGAAGCTGAGATACACACACACACACACACACACACACACACACACACACACACAGAACTTGCACAGTTTTATTTTTGTGTCTTTATGGCCTCTGGTGTTTATCTCTCTCTCTTTCTCTCCTGTGCTTTAGCTGATAGAGAGAAGATAAACTTGGCTGAGGATCTGCTGATGAAGAGGGTGAAGAAGAAAAAGAAAAAGAAGCATAAAGAAGGTGAAAAGCGAAAGCGCCCTAAGATGTACAGCAGATCCAGTCAGACGCTTTGTTGTGATCATCTGCCCGGCCTGATGTCCTGTTCTGGGGCAGAATTCAAGCCTCCTCTTCCCATCCAGCAGAGCGGAGCTCTTTCTTCCAGTGTCAGTTTGAAGCAAGAAGACGGCTGCGCTCAAAGCTCGAGCTCAGTGGGCGCGTCAAAAGATTCCAGATTGCCCGGGCTAGAACGGCTGGAGTTCGGACGGTTGGTTCACGTAGAGCAGCAGCCGAATGGAGGTGCCCTGGTGGTGCATGCGTACAACAGAGAGCTGTCAGTCCTGTCTTCTGTGGAGATGCAGAGGTTTGCGCAGGAGTTTGTGAAATTGGCATTTAGCGAGGATCAGGATGGAGCCGCCAACTACGTGATGGGCGTGATTCACGGGGCCGCCTCCTACCTCCCCGACTTTCTGGAGTACTTCTCTTGTAAATTCCCTAACTCGCCTGTCAAAATGGAAATTCTGGGGAAGAAGGACATTGAGACAACTACTATGGCAAACTTTCACACTCAGGTTAGTAAATGTCTTCGCAGTGTGAAGGCTTCATTCTCATTCAAGCTGTTGATAACAGACCCAGATTATAGACCTCACTAGGGCTGTCAAAAAGAATAGATTTTACGATGCATCGTGATTTGTGATGCAGATGTGAACGATTACTGCATCAATGCATTAAAACAATTAATCTATTGTTAAAACATGCAATTAAACATCATATGTGCCAGTGGTTACTGTAAAACTGTAAATAGAAAGTGTTGTTATTAAAAGAAAACGTTTCTTTTGACATATACATACATCTTGCAGACTGTAGTTTCATCACGACCAGCACTTGCGCGTTTCTCTCATTTGCTCTCTCTTTTTTTTTCTGTGTGTGTGCAAGGATGAAGCTGTGTGTACTGTAAATAATGTGCATTTTTATATATTTTTGAACTTGGACCGCTGTTTAAAGTTTAAGTTGTAATGCGCTCAATCGACATTTTGAAGATGTCACAGTGCGTCTAAAAGCGTCGACTCGCGTTATTAAAGTAGCGTGTGCGACTCGAGTGTATATTTAGGCTTTGACAAGAAACATGAGAAAGAGCCGCAACAGTTACAGCTTGTCTACACATTAACAACCTTCTACTTTCTGGTAACTCGGGTAATCCTTCCTTACTCCTACTACTTGATCTTAGCTCAGCTTTCGACACCGTTTGTCACAAGCTGTTACCCAAGTGCCTCTCAGGAGTAGCGTTATCTTGGTTCCACTCCTATTTGTCGGACAGACAATATTACATTACCATGAATAATCTCCCACGGTCTTCCTCAAACAGGGTGTTCCACAGGGCTCAGTTCTTGGGCCATTACTATTTATTATTTACATTACGCCAGTTGGTCAAATGATCCTCCGCCATGGTTTTTAATACCATTGCTATGTGGACGATATTCAGATTTATACCTCCTGCCGACCTAACTTTAAACACCAAACCGCGCGCACTGTTGTCATGCATTGATGAGCTAAAGACTTGGCTAAACTCAAGTTCTCTTAGTTTGAACTTGACCAGAACTGAAACCGTACTTGTTGGTCCTTCAAACCTAACAAAAAACATGTGACGCAACATCAATTATTCCATCGGCCACTGTTCAAAACGTATGTGTCATACTTGATTCTTCATTAAATCTAGAAGCTTATATCAGCCCTTTTTGCTGGACTATCGGAGCGCTCTGTCTCTCGTTTACAATACATCAAAACTCTGCCGCATGCATGTTAACCTGCACTAAACGGTCTTCCCATATCACCCCTGTTCTATTTAATCTCCACTGGCTACCTGTGTTCTCTCGTATTATCTATAAAATCCTTCTGCTTACCTTTAAATCACTGAATGGTCTAATGGTAACACAGACCTACTCTCTCCCTATATCCCCTCCTGATCACTTCAGTCATTTGAAGTTAAACTGCTATATGTGCCAAGATTTTGCTTGTCATCTCAGGGAGGCAGATCTTTCTCTGTAATGGCTCTTAAACTTTGGAACTCACTGCCCCTAACTATTAGAACAATCTCCACACTGCAGGAATTTAAGACTAACCTCAAAACCCATCTGTTTAACCTTTACTTCAGGTCATAATCTGTTTTCTCCATAAACTGTTATGGTTGTACTTTATGTTAGCACTGATTTTGCTGTTATCTGCTATCGCATATGTACTGATCTCTGTGTTCTCTGCAATGACTACTAGCACTGTTGATGTGATATGCAATTGCACATGTAGTAACTGAGCACCTGTGTAATCTGTCTGTATGTATGATTGTCTATATGTTTCTTGCCACTGTTCATTGTAAAGCGTACTTGAGCTTTTATTTATATAGCACCATTAAAGGTGCTATATAAATTAAACATTATTATTATTATTAATATTTAATTATTATTAATAATAATGTTAATATACATTATTACACTGCACGCAAGTGGCGCGACGTGACAAAAGACTGTAGAACCTATTATATACAGAAATTCCATCCCCACTGGATGCGGTGCGACAAACGCCTTGTTCTTAATGGTTTCTCTTGTCTTTTGTTGTGCTTGTGTCGTGTGCAGTGTAGACAGAGTGTTAAAGTGTGAGGGAAACAGATTTACATGTGCAGTAATATTTCAAATATTGAATCAAATCGAATTGTGAGACCAGTGACGATGCGCACCCCAACACACAAATGCTGCAGTGAGATCTCATGTTTAAGAATTGTCTTCTCAGATGTTTGATTTTCATGTATGGCCACGACTGCTGTTTGAACCGTTAATAGAAGCATGACCTCCATCTCTCTCTCTCTCACTCACACACACACACACACACACACACACACACACACGAGAGAGAGAGAGTATTCGAGTGTGTGCTCGTTCTAGTGTCATGTCAGAGATTAATCAGACATTAGCTTGGTGTCATCGATCCCACAATGCACTGCTCGTCTCTTTCCTTTAAACAAACTCTTCAAAAAGACACAACATTACAGGGCTCAACAATAAGGACTGCCTGATGGTCCAGGGCCAGCATGGGAGACTCTCCGGCCAGTGATGTGTCGTCACGAAAAATGATAATTTACTTGTTATTAAGCCTTGCCTATTTAAATATTATCAAGAAGACTTGATCCTGTACTCACGGGCTGTTTATGATATGCGTGCGATCAGAAAGCCGCATCTCAGACAACGCACAAAGTTCTCTTTCACGTCTTCTTACTCTTAAACAGACATACTGTATCCACACAACATTATGCCAAACTGCCCAGAGTAGCAAGTATCCTTGTAAAAATAATCCATTATGTCTTAAATGAAGTTTGGAAACAAACTCATGTGTTAGTATATTCGATCCGTGCATCTCATAAAGGGGCAGCAGAATAATAAACATCTCTGTTTATAATGTTTATTAAACAATAAAGGACAAAGACAAAAACACTCACTGCTCCTGACCGATTAACTTTACTAAGGTTTAATATATATTTCATTTATACAGTGAAGTCCATAAAGTGTTATTTTACATTATTTAATTTCTGGACTGTACTTGATAACTGCTATTAAACCAAAACACCTAAAATTTTATTTTATTTGTGTTTGCTTTATTTCATTTATTTGTGCTAATGCACATACTTTGATTACTTGCTCTTATTTTAATACTTACTGATTAGTTGTCTTCAACAATATTTAACATTTCTTGCTAATAGTTTTTATGGTATTTTTACCTTAATTATTAAGATATTAGACAATGATTAAATAGCTAGACAATGTTATTTATTTATTAGTTTTTTTTTGTGGAGGGGCCAGTAAAACTTAAAATCACTTGCCCGACCGGGTCAGTAAAAACAAATCCTTAGCTTTGAGGCCTGCATTAGATTATTTTTCTATTTCATTTGTTAAAAATAATCATTTAGCAGACACTTTTATCCGAAGGGACTTACAAGGAGAAAAACAATCAAGTGATTCATCATCATCAGGGAGGCAATAATATGGGAAGTGCTGAACAGTTTGAGACACGATACCTTTTGGAAAAGGGAGAGAATTTATTGTATTATTTTGTTGTTGTTTATTGCAATCTTTGCTGATTTAGTAGTATATTTCATTCATTGCACAGTCTGATTCACACACTGAAGAGTTTTGCTGTCATGTTAGAGTTATTTCATCAGCATTGTGACCTGTGGAAAAAGAAATGAGAATCAATTAATAGGTTAAGTCAAAAAAGTGTAGGGAAATGAAATGGATTTATAGTATTCAGGGTTATGCATCATAGTTCAAAAAGTGTGTGATGACATTTCTTGAGCTGATCAGGATTTGTTGTTTATTCTCTCTCTCTCTCTCTCTCTCTCTCTCTCTCTCTCTCTCTCATGATACCTTTGGTGGGAGTTGTTTCTTAGCAACACTAGTTTGTAATCATGAATGAAACATGCTGTTGTTTATTATGATCAAACCCAAACAGTTTCCTTTTGTCATTTTCTCTCGTTCATACACACACAAGAGACAGAAAGTGAGTGACAGGCCTCAAAACCCAAATGTGAATGTTTATCTTTTTAGTGTTTTTGAATCTTGACAGTTTTTGAGCTTTAGGTATTTTATTATGCAAGTACACACAAAACAAACATGCATGTTGTGATGTTAGAAAGACATTTTCAACATGTTTCTTCTGTAGTCTTGTGTTGAGTCACATTGCTGTGATCATCATGATAGTACCTCTCTCTTCACTCATCGTGTGTGTGTGTGTGTGTGTGTGTGTGTGTGTGTTGGCGTGTGCGCGCGCACAGGTTAAGAGGAGTTACTCTCATGGGACGTACCGCGCCGGTGCCATGAGACAGATCAGTTTGGTTGGTGCTGTGGATGAAGAGGTGGGCGATTATTTCCCAGAGTTCCTCAGCATGCTGGAGCAGTCGCCCTTCCTGCAGGTGCGTTTCTATTCATTTCTCAGACACGCACACTCACGCTCATTCTGACAGTAGTGTTTTGATTGTGTGTGTGTGTGTGTGTACAGCGGACGCTTCCCTGGGGTTCATTCTCCAGCCTAAAGTTGAGCAGTCCAAAAGAAAGCGACGATGGGCCCATCATGTGGGTTCGGCCCGGAGAGCAAATGATCCCAGTTACAGACATGCCCAAATCTCCCTTCAAACGGAAACGGTAAGCAGTGTTAAGTCCCATTCACACTGGCCGTGAATATTCGGTGCGAATGTTTGTCGCGATAACGTTTAAGAATAAAAACAATAGATTCTTATGAAGCCTTTTACATAGAGCGCGAACATTCGCACGCCGAAAAAGCAAAGTTTTTTTTATCGTCCAGTACGACTAATTTTTTCACATTTGCCGGACGAAGACACAAGTCGTCCAACTAGATTTGAGCTTTACATCACGTGCTTGGAGCCGCCGCTGTTACACAAACTGGCCACGCGGTGACGCTAAGCACTGAAAACTGACGGCAAACTCTTTAGCAATAAACATACGGTAGATTAGGACAGCGGCTCTGAACAGGGGAATGAATTATACTATAATTATTAACTTACCTTTATTATTTGTGTTTTTGTCTAGATGATTGTTTTAGGTAAGAACTGTCACATTGTTTGGGTTTGATGTTTATCATAGTTGCATATACACCAACCTAACATATTTAATAATATTCATCAGTACGCTTGTTTAAATTATTTGAAGCACTGCAATATTAACTACAAGTCTATAAAATAATAAATATGTAGGCCTACATTGTGATTTTTAGCTCAAAATAAGTAGATGTTCAGTATAACAAAAGTACAAAGTGGTTCATATTTCTTTTAGTTAAAAACAGTAAATTCAGCAGTAAAATATCACACAGATGAATGTCTATGATCCGCGTGATTACTTTGAAACATAACTGCATACATCATCTTTGCTGAAGTAATTTTAGATTATGTATCTGTTGAAAATATGCTTATTTAGTGCTAAAAACACAACAATCATAACCAGTAAGTGCATTTTCTATTTAAAATATGACACAGGCATGAAAAAATACTCAAGTCATGTGTACTTGTATACTGTGCTACTTTTACATCAGTCTGTTATGCCTCTGGCTGCATCTTTTAGCCGTGTTTCTCAGGGACAGATCAGCGTCCTCTTCACTGAAACAACAATAGTGGACTTATTGTCTATCAGCGCCACCTGGCTTACCGGAGGGAAATAGCAGCTGTTTTCGCATCGCCCGCAATGTGAACAGACCTTTAAATGTGTTTAATGTCTGAGGCGTGGTCTAGTGCTCTATCATCACGTTTCTGATTAATTACATTACATGTACATTTTATGCAACTGGCAGACGCTTTTATCCAAAGTGACTGTTTCTGAGTATGTGCAATTCCTGGGATCGAACCCATGACCTTGGCATTGCTAGAACCATGCTCTAACCTCTGAGCTACAGGAAAACCTTCAAACCCATCCTGATGACATCAGAGGTTTGTCCCCATTTAGACACTGAAAACATTACTGGTTTATTCTTTCTGCAGGTCGACCAATGAGATTAAGAATCTCCAGTATCTGCCTCGAACCAGTGAACCACGTGAGATGTTGTTTGAGGATCGAACACGAGCTCATGCCGATCACATCGGTCAAGGGTTTGAACGGCAGACGACTGCGGCTGTGGGAGTTCTGAAAGCTGTCCGCTGCGGTGAAAGGTGAGAATGTGCACGTGTCCTTTAACCCTCACCAGAGATTCTGCTTCAGACTTGAACTGAATTATCACTTTTATCAAGAATCCTGTGCAAAACTTCTCACGCTCACAGGAGGGTTAGCAGACACAACATGTTCTTATGTTTATGATCTTATGTTTATGATATAATAAATCTATATAAGAACTTGTTTGCTCTCTGACCGTAAGCACGTGCAGCAGGAGGTGCTGTTTTTAAAGTACAGTAAGCTTTTTTCTGATGACAAGGGTTACAGATATGCCTTTTCTGCAGTGTTAATTTTGATTTAGTTTCAGTCATAGTCTTTTGATGAAAATTCAGTTTTAGGGTTTGTCATATTTTAGTCATAATATTAAAGGGATCAAATAACGTAGCTAAAACGAACATTATTGTGTGTATTTGGTGTAATACAGTGTGTTGAAAAACACATTCGATTTCACATACCGTACATTACTTTTGCTCCTCTCTGCCCCGCCTACTGAAACGCGCCGTTTGTTTACAAAGCTCATGGCTGTGAAAAGTGCTGTGTGGTCTGATTGGCCAACTACCCAGTGTGTTGTGATTGGTCGAATACCTCAAGCATGTGGTGGAAATATAACGCCCCTTATTCGGAACATCAGCCAAAAGCACATTGACAGCTGATAATGTCACCGGTACCGTGTGAGTTCAAGGCCGAATATGATCCAGAAAATGCATTTGACCAAGCGGATTAATCAACTTTGCCAGCGCGACTTCAGCAGAGTAACAGACGGTAAGGTTTTATTTGAAAAAACTGTTGGGTTTAAGAATGAGCTAACTATAACGTACTTCTTGAGCAGCCTGTGATGCTGTGTCTCGACGCAACAAAAACAATAAAAACATATTATAAACGAAGCATTTGTTGCATCCAGCAGGGACATAGTTACTGAATGTAATGACTTATATTGACTTTTTTCATGTAGCATCAAGCTGCAGGGTAGAACAGTGTGAGAGGATATGAGGCTCAATCCAGCTCCAGATGATCATTTGTGATCGCAGGACTGACAAAAAGCTCACGTTTGAATAGTCCGTTGCAAAGTCTTTAATAATGAAAATGTACTTAAAGGCTGTGAGTGAGAAGTGATAGACTGGCCTTGCAAAGTTGGATTTGCCCCAGTTTTTAGAAACAGCTGTTGTGCACATCCAGGTGTTAATGTGCTGTGCACACTCAGATTTTGGAGTTGTGCTGTTTTGAAACAATGTTGTAAATAAAACGTAACCACTGATTTCTAATTGTGTCCTCATTTGGAAGACCTAGCTAAGTAGTTTGTCTTTAGTATATACACACAGCGTCTCCACGACATGCGGCAGCAACAACGACACTACAGCAGCAATAGACACGCCTTCTTTCTTTGCGTATACATTTTGGGCGGTGTTTTTCAATGCTTTTCACGAACTGACGTAGAAAAGTGGAGGTGTGTTTAACAAGGCATTTTTAAGCAGATTTGGATGAGCCTCTGCTTTTAAATAGAACATCTCTTTTGGTTATAGACTTGCAATTTTACGTGTCTAATATATGCAGTAACAACTTGTAACACACCAAAGATACAGGAAAACATGAAATTGCGTCATATGACTCCTTTAAAAACATTTTGGTCAAATAAAGGCTGGAAGACTTTAGTATATAAATATCAGTATTTTTTTATTACACTTCGTTATCATGCATACATTTTTATTTAGGTACCGTCTCGTTTCCGTCAGTGAAAACATGTTGACTAATAATTTTCGTCAACGAGCTCTTCTGCTCATTTAATGTGACTAAGGGTCAGTGTTTTCACTGTGTTGTGTTAACGGTGATTTCCATGTCATTGTGTGTCATTCTCTCACAGTGCTGAGCCTCCACGCATAACCAAAGATGTGATCTGTTTCCACGCGGCCGACTTCCCTGATGCTGTGCAGAGACTGCAGTTAGACCTGTATGAGCCGCCTCTATCTCAGGTGAGCGCTCTTATTTTCTTTTGTCCCCTCATGTATGATGCGTATCCTTGTGTGGAACATGAATGTTTTGTTCTTTCTTAATAGAAGTGCTTTGGCAATGTAAAAAAGAATTTCATCATGCCAATAAAGCTTTTTTGAATCTTGAATCTTGAAAATGTAATCCATTCACTGTGAATCTCCTGAAGAGATGCTTGCAGCTGACAGAGTTCATCTGTTTTTATTTTGATATGTGTCCTGTCTCTCTCTCTCTTTCCAGTGTGTGCAGTGGGTTGACGACGCAAAACTCAATCAGTTAAGGCGAGAGGGCATTCGTTACGCTCGCATCCAGCTGTACGACAATGACATCTATTTTATCCCTCGCAACGTAGTTCACCAGTTCAAGAGTGTGTCGGCGGTCTGCAGCCTTGCCTGGCACGTGCGCTTGAACCAGTATCACCAGGACGCAGAGGAAGTTCATGAGGTACGTGAAGAGATAATCCAGAACATCAAGCAGGAACCACTGAGGGACAATGATAAAGCTGAGAGCACGGACCTAAGACCCCCAAGAGATATGCAGAGTGTACCGAAAATCAAGGTTGAGTGGGTGGAGCCGACAGCTGAGAGATTGCCACCCATGACTCTGCCTCCTGCCACCTTATCTGATGGACAGTCCAAAGCGCAGCGTGTGTCAGAATGTTCGAGTGCTGTGCTCAACGCTTCTCATGGCTCTGTGGCCAGTATATACACGTCCAAACACACGCACACGTCAGCGCCAACCAAACACGCACACGGCTCTTCATCCAAATATTATCATTTTTCCTCCTCCACCCCCAAACCAGGACACACGCCCTCAACACCAACCAAACCAGGACACACGCCCTCAACACCAACCAAACCAGGACACACGCCCTCAACACCAACCAAACCAGGACACACGCCCTCAACACCAACCAAACCAGGACACACCCCCTCAACACCAACCAAACCAGGACACACCCCCTCAACACCAACCAAACCAGGACACACCCCCTCAACACCAACCAAGCAGACACACTCCAGTAACACAACCAAACCAGGACACACACCCTCAACACCAACCAAACCAACACACCCCAGTAACACAACCAAACCAGGACACACACCCTCAACACCAACCAAACCAACACACCCCAGTAACACAACCAAACCAGGACACAGACCCTCAACACCAACCAAACCAACACACCCCAGTAACACAACCAAACCAGGACACAGACCCTCAACACCAACCAAACCAACACACCCCAGTAACACAACCAAACCAATACACCCGACCACCCCAGCCAAACCAACACATTCAACTAACCCAACCAAACCAACCTACCTTAGTAACACAATCAAACCAACACAGTGTAGTAACTCTGCCAAACAAACACAATCCACACTAATAACCAAACCCAGCTCAAAACTGGGCTCTGGACTGTCAATCAGCTGGACTACTCCTCGTTCTAGTGGCCCATCCCAGACTCCACCCCCTCCGAGGACGGACCGACCTCAAGACTCTCTGCACCCAAAGGTCGTTCAAGCGCATGAACCACGCAAAGACTTTTTATACTGATTTGTACAGAACAGTTTTTTTTAAATGCAGCTTCTTTTAATCCTGTTCATTTCTACTGGATCGGTTTCTTTTTAATCCCTTTGGAATATAAGAAGAGAAAGAATCATCCCTTCGTCACACTGAGTTCAGAGATCAACCTGAACCGTCATATCTGTTTATCTGTCTCTTTTTTCTTTCTCTCTCTTCTTGGTTGTCAAGATGGCAAATGTAGCTTGTAACATGTTACTCAGTGCCTGTCCGTAACTGTGAAATATGGAAGCACTTCGGCTCGGCTCCACACTGAAACTCAAACAGGTCTTTGAATAATATATTTTCAGTTGTAGGGTTTAGTCAGAGCTGACATGAATGAATATGAATATGAATATGAATATATATATATATATATATATATATATATATATATATAATTTTGTAAGATGCCAGAATTCTTTTAAAAGACTCTATAGGCTTTTCCATAGAGTTTATTTATATTAAGGGTTCTTTTGGTTCTGTTTGGTTTTGTCAGCACTGTAGAGTACATAACAATTTTCTAAAGGAAATGTGTAGTGTGATTTATACTGAAATAAGAACCTGCTAATAAAAGGTTCTGTCTGTTGACTTGTGGTCACGTGACTGTGAACGTCATTGAACAGAGAACTAAAGCAAAATATAGCTCCAAGCAGCCATGTCAGGGTCGAGCCCAACCACGACCCAAAGAAAAATATTTTGGACATGTCAGATGATGAGATTTTGAAAAACAACTTTAACACGGGAAAGCAGTTAGAACACAAGAAAATGGTTTATAACTTTTGACTACTAGGTGGTGCTGTCATCAAATCTTTATTAGGCAGACAAGATGTACCAGTCATGATACAAACCAAGGTTCGTGTCAATATATAAAAGTGTTGCGAAGATAAAGCCACATGACCCTTTGGCTAGCATGCCTTAGACATTATTGATGCTGTATACAAGAATCATTTGACCAATCAAAAAGCTTTTATTAACTTTTATTTAGAGATGTCTCTAGAAGCTATATACCAAAATCAGTGTAATCCAGACAGCATTTGAAGGAGTTCGAAAAAATATGAACTGTGTATAATTCAACCCTAACCCTAACTTCCCGACAGGAAGTATGGTGGAATATGACAAGTTTGATATTAAAGTACTCGGCTTGAGCCAGCAAATATACTAATGTAAATCAAATTACATTGACAACTTTTTCACATTTTATAAGCATTTTAATAAACTTTGTTATATCACTTGGCCGCTAACTTTACAGGTCCTCTCAGTACTTGAACCATACCAAGTTTCGTAGCGATACGTTATTGTGTTCATAAAACAGTGTTTTGCGACAAAATTCAAAATGGATGAACAATGGATGAATGAGGAACATTGGGTATGGTTTGACTTGTATGCCTCAAGGAATTAAACAAGACCACTCTTATGATTTTTATATCATGGCAATGCCATGTGCCGAAACTGTATTACCTCAGGTCATGACTGCGATGACATGCTTCAAGTTTCATTTATATTTACATTTATGCATTTGCAGGTGCTTTTATCCAAAGAGACTTACATTGCATTATACATTGTTTCTTGAGTATGTGCAATCCCTGGGATCGATCCCATGACCTTGGCGTTGCTAGCACCATGCTCTAACAACTGAGTTCCTACACAAACGTTTGGAGGAAAATCAGCATTAAATCCATTTTGTACTCGGCCCTAAACATTCGTGGACGTGCTATACGAAAACGGATTAACCGAACGAAAATATTTTAATAACTTTTTAATAAATTTAGTTCCTATGATGTAGTTTGAAACTTCATCATTAAATGAGAAAATGTTTGTTTTTTACACTTTAATAACACAAAAGATTCTGTAAAAACAAACTTTAACAAGCATTTTTTTTTTACAAACAACTGACACTTGAGTTTATCCAGATACAAAAAAACACAGCAGCGTTGATAATATAATAAATATATAACAAATGTCTTCATATTTGTAGACTACGTCATAACTTCCTGGCGCCATATTTAAGTATCTGTTGACATGTAAACGCTCAAAATATATCGTTTGACGTCAGAAGACAATAATTTCCCCCTGCAGTTATTTGGATTCCTCTGCTAATGAATGTTTGCGATTTTTTTAGTTAATGTGTTGAGAACATAACATGACAGCATTTTTGAGATGACATTAGGGCGAGTTTTTATGTTGTGTGTGTTCTGATAGAAGGCCGAACTCATGTTGTATTAACGTGCGTGTTGTGGCAGGATGTTGTAGCCGAGCTCAATCATGGCACCCGTGAGCAGCGTCCATAGAGGCACACAGATGAAGACGAGCCGCAGGTTTGTCAGCTGTTCAAGTCGCGCACAAAGAGTCAAACAGAACCCAACCTTCAGCATTAAAGCCAGTAGGTACCAGACCTTCAGTCGCGGGTCATAACCTGCCCGACAACGCCCGGCCACTTTCACACCCAACATCAGCAGCAGCACACTGTCAAAGATCCAGACGGGCAGAAAAATCAGGAACCAGCTCCATTTCACCTTCCCATCGAGCTTCAAAACCAGGAGGATAAGAAAGATGAGCGTAAAGACCCAAGTGAGAAGAACGCGCTGAGCCAAAGACATCAGGAATAAAATCACTGCAACACAACGACAAATGAATGAAACACGACTGATCTGATTCTGTTATTGTACACGTGTAATAATCATGTTTTTGGCGCATTTCTGACGTTTGTTTAAACATACAGATCTCACGAGTCTCACCTCACACAGTCCAGTAAGAATTTCTGTCATGACTAAGTTACATTATTTTTTTTAACGATTATAATAAAACGAGTCTTTCAGTCGCGCGTTTCTTGTAGCTGTCACTCAAATTGAATTCTGCTTCCGGGTTCAGCAGCTGGTACCGGATGTGTTTGAATATTTGCGTCCCAGAAACGTTGATCAGGTCACAGCTGTTTAAAATACATAATGCTGAATTATCGGCAGTTATTGTAACTAGACAACTATGACTTTATTCTTTTAACATTGGTGAAGTAAGACACGATTGGACACACTGATGCGTTTCTAACGTGTAACCGCTAGAGGGAGACACGCATCATTCATATAGCACCTAAATATGTTTATCTAAATATTCATATATCTTATCCACATTAACCCTTCTTGTATTTTGTGTTGTACATAACGCGTCTTTTTAACCGCTATCAAGCTTTTACTGGCAGCATAATTCTCGTGTTACTCAGTAAATGTGTATTGAACTGCGCGTTTATTCGGTGCGTTTCGGTAACGCGGATCTTCAAGCTGTAATTCTACAGTATAAACGGTAAATAGACCGACAGACAGACAAAAATACAGCCATCACACACACACACAGAGAGAGAGAGAGAGAGAACAGTTCTCCAACAGAAAGATAAATCTCACAGACAGAGACAAAGATAATCAGCAGTGTCTTCATCGCATTACGATTCAGTCTGTCGAGCAAGATCTTCATTGAGGTAAATAAACATCAATGATCATCACACGTGCATTTGTACTGTAAATAATCGTTTGAATAGAGATAGATTTACATTAATCTGTGACGTGTGTGTGTTTGGCTTTGATAAGGATTGTGTGTGTGTAAACTATTTTCAAATTTATCGTCATTAAGATTGTTTTTAGCATTCGTGATTTAATTACTGCTGAGACCTCATGAGAAAATAGGTTTAGTTTGGCTTGAGGAAGAATGTCAGTGATTTTTCAAATGTGTGTCTTCAGTCATTCATCTCTGAGCTTTTCAAGGCTATTTTTGGTTGTTTGTTCCAGGAATAACTTCACTGTGCTATTTTTCTCCAGTTCAGTCTGTCCTTCTGCACACAGATCAGCAGTCTGATGTTAGTCTAATGTCAGTCTTGTGTTAGTCTGATGTTAGTCTAATGTCAGTCTTGTGTTAGTCTGATGTTAGTCTAATGTCAGTCTTGTGTTAGTCTGATGTTTGTGTGATGTTAGTCTTGTGTTAGTCTGATGTTTTTGTGATGTTAGTCTTGTGTTAGTCTGATGTTTGTGTGATGTTAGTCTTGTGTTAGTCTGATGTTAGTCTAATGTCAGTCTTGTGTTAGTCTGATGTTTGTGTGATGTTAGTCTTGTGTTAGTCTGATGTTTTTGTGATGTTAGTCTTGTGTTAGTCTGATGTTAGTCTAATGTCAGTCTTGTGTTAGTCTGATGTTTTTGTGATGTTAGTCTTGTGTTAGTCTGATGTTTGTGTGATGTTAGTCTTGTGTTAGTCTGATGTTAGTCTAATGTCAGTCTTGTGTTAGTCTGATGTTTGTGTGATGTCAGTCTTGTGTTAGTCTGATGTTTGTGTGATGTCAGTCTTGTGTTAGTCTGATGTTTGTGTGATGTTAGTCTTGTGTTAGTCTGATGTTAGTCTAATGTCAGTCTTGTGTTAGTCTGATGTTTGTGTGATGTTAGTCTTGTGTTAGTCTGATGTTTTTGTGATGTTAGTCTTGTGTTAGTCTAATGTCAGTCTTGTGTTAGTCTGATGTTTGTGTGATGTTAGTCTTGTGTTAGTCTGATGTTTGTGTGATGTTAGTCTTGTGTTAGTCCGATGTTAGTCTAATGTTTGTGTGATGTCAGTCCTGTGTTAGTTTGATGTCAGTATTGTGTTAGTCTAATGTTTGTGTGATGTCAGTATTGTGTTAGTCTAATGTTTGTGTGATGTCAGTCTTGTGTTAGTCTGATGTTTGTGTGATGTTAGTCTTGTGTTAGTCTAATGTTTGTGTGATGTCAGTCCTGTGTTAGTTTGATGTCAGTATTGTGTTAGTCTAATGTTTGTGTGATGTCAGTATTGTGTTAGTCTAATGTTTGTGTGATGTCAGTCTTGTGTTAGTCCGATGTTAGTCTAATGTTTGTGTGATGTCAGTCCTGTGTTAGTTTGATGTCAGTATTGTGTTAGTCTAATGTTTGTGTGATGTCAGTCCTGTGTTAGTTTGATGTCAGTATTGTGTTAGTCTAATGTTTGTGTGATGTCAGTCCTGTGTTAGTCTAATGTTTGTGTGATGTCAGTCCTGTGTTAGTCTAATGTCAGTCCGATGTTAGTCTGATGTTAGTCTGATGTTTGTATGATGTTTGTTTGATGTCAGTCCTGTGTTAGCCTGATATTTGTCTGATGTTAGTTTGATGTCAGTCCTGTGTTAGCCTGATATTTGTCTGATGTTTGTTTGATGTCAGTCCTGTGTTAGCCTGACGTTTGTCTGATGTTTGTTTGATGTCAGTCCTGTGTTAGCCTGATGTCAGTCCTGTGTTAGCCTGATGTTTGGCTGATGTTTGTTTGATGTCAGTCCTGTGTTAGCCTGATGTTTGTCTGATGTTTGTCTGATGTTTGTTTGATGTTTGTTCACCTAAACCCCCCCCCCCCATGTTGTTTGTTGTTTGTGTATGGGTGGTTGTCAGGAAACACTCACCATATTCAATGTAAATGATGTCATGTAAGGGTGTGTGTAACTTGTAGAGCTGGTTGAGAGTCACTGAATGTCTTCTGTTGTGTGTGCTGCTGTTTTCTGCAGATATTTTTAACATGTGTGCGTGTCTGTGTGTTATTTTTTCCACCTTGGAACACGAAAATCTGTTGTTTAATTTCAGACACCGTGATGTTCTGATGTGTGTGTCAGGGGCCAGGGCGAGTCACCCACATGCCTAGTTTCACACCCACAAATCACAGATGAATCTAATCCTGTCTGTGTGTGTGTGTGTTTATTTCAGGATTATGTAGGAAAGAGAGAGTGTGCTTAAATATGTAAATGGTGTCTTTTGTCTGCTCTTGTTGTTGTTGTTAAGAGCAGAATGACTGAATGTGTCATACATGTATGTGATGATCATGTGTTAAAGATCATGAATTACTTCAGCTGTAAACTGTTGATCAGAAACAATTCAGTGAGGAAACCATTTCATGTTGATGATTGTTTATTACGGGTGGAACGGTTCACAAAATCCATGTTTTGGTTTGTATCACGGTTCTGTGGTTACAGTTTTCGGTTTGATTCGGTATACATAGTTTTTTTTTTTTACTCTATTACTCTATAAATAATATACATCAGCACAAAATATATAGCCATATAATCCACCATTTACAGTATTTTAAAAACAAGTTCTTCTTAAGGTCATGTAATGGAATCAAAAAACTGAAAGAATAAGGCAGATTTATAGGGATGTTGCGGAATTTTCCCACCGGTTAATTGACGTGTAAAAACACCGGTAATACCGGTCTCACCGGGGTTGCGTGTCAGGGATTTCGGGGCGGCTGAAAATGCGGGTGTGCACACGTCTTAATTTACTTTCCCTTTAATTAGTGGCAATTCAGCGGCATTTGTTTGAATTCATGATGGTTTCATTATTTTTCCTAATAAAAATACACAAAACAGTAACCCAGTTAAGCAACAATTTAAAAAACATTCACGTTAAATAAAGTGCCTTTATCTACAAAACGGAAAATCACTGCACACATCGTACAACCATCAAAAAAGAAACAAACGAATATAAAAAAAACCTTACCAACTCCCTTTATTGAATACTAACAGCGCCACTGACAGTCTATGCTCCACAGTAACATCCTGCTTAGACAGCTCTACTATTAATGTGAATGTGTATTTCATTAATATAGCAGTTAGCAGCATATATTTAAATATGGATTTCATGTCTGCAAAACTAGATTGGTTTTAAATGAAATACTGATAACTAATTGATATTGAATCGAATCGAAATTAAATCGAATCTAAACCATATAAATAATAATCAAATCGAATTGCCAAATTAGTCTCAAAACCAAGCCCTACTGGTTTGGCAACACCTTATCTTCACTCTGTAATACAGACATATGTACCCTGTAGTAGATGTTGACCGATTAATCGTTTTTGCCGATTCATCGGCACAGGTAACAATAATTTGAACTATTGTTAATCTGCAATAATCCTCACCAATAGTTTTTCCTGGTTGCATTTGTTCCAGACGCAGCAGGAAAAGCTTGTCTGTGATATTCAGGAAGAAAGTACAGAGTATAGATTAAAACAGCGACCCCTAGAAATAAAACTACCACTGACAGTCTGTGACGTGTATTAAGAAACATGAGACCACACTCTGCATGGAGCAAAATACATCAGATGCGGATTTAAAAGTTTTACAGTGACAAGGTAGAGCCCCTTGCAGTACACATGACATGTTAAAAAGTAATTAATTTGTTGACTGTATGCTGCATAATTTAATTGAATTAAATATATTTTATTGTCCCATTTCTGGGAAATTTTTCTTGGACTACATGACAACACAGCCAGTACACAACTTCCATCTCCATAACATACAACAATAAATACACCCTAACCTGGAGGGTAAGAGATTAAAATGTGCATGTATGTGTGCGTTATCAGCAACAATTTTCTTGGCATGATTTAAGATCCATTCTTCATACAGCACTTGGATAATTTGATTATCCTCACAGCCTATAATTTTTAAAGCAGTGTGCATCAATCTTGCAATCAAGCTTTGATTTTAGCTGGACAGTCAAGTTACCATACCATGCAGTGATTCCATTAGTGGAGAACAGCAGTATTTTTGCCGACAAGACTGATATCGTGCTAACATTAGTAGCGTATTAGCCCCAGAAGTTATAACAGAATGACTAAAATGCAGGCAAAAATTTTGAAATTTGATTGTAACTATGGATGGGCATGTGGGAGTGTGTGTCCGTGCCCGCGAGCCCCGCCTCCGAAATGGAAAGGAGATAGATATGGCAGACAGCACCAACAGCTAATGTAAATAACATTTGTTTTAATATAAACAAACACGCATGTAAACATGACAAAATTGTAAAATATTACAATGGATCCTTCAGATGTCATTCTTATATGCTAATTTGGTGCCAAGAATTATTTACATTACTATCAATGTAGAAATTACCTACTAATAATTTTGTCCAAACCATACAGTGGAGTTCAATATTTATTAATATATTTATTATTTAAAAGTACAATGCAGTTTAGTGGTTCTAACAATAATGTTTTTTGTGTAATACACTTCATTGCTATTTTACTTTAAGTGTTGTGTTTTGATTTGGAATAAATCACTGAAAAACTATTGGTAATTAATCGGTAATCGGCAGGTTTTGACCACTTAGTTATCGTTATCAGCAAAATCCAATATTGGTCGACCTCTACCCTGTAGATCCCTGTGCTCTGCCAATGAGCAATGTCTTGTGGTGCCATCTCAAAAACGGAAAAAAAATCTATATCACGGATCTTCTCTGGATCTGTTCCACATCTGTGGAATGATCTGCCTGTTGTAACAAGATCTGCAGAATCTGTAGCCATCAATCGGCTAAAACACATCTCTCCCGCCAACACCTGACTCACTAATACAGATTTCTATATCATTTTCTACTTTTTCTATCCTTAAAAAAAAACCCTTAGCTTTGTATATTGTTGTAGGCTTGATGAGACCAGTTTTATTGCACTTATGTATTGATGTCCTTGTTTTGTTCTAATTGCTTTTATTGTTTACCTCATTTGTAAATCACTTTGGAATAAAGCGTCTGCTAAATGACTAAATGTAAATGTAATGTACATGGTGATTAAAAAAATAAAATGGCAAAAGTGTTCTTTGACGGTTAGAGTTAAGGAAGAGAATATACAGTTTATACAGTATAAAAATAATGATGTCTATAGCTAGTCCCTGTAAACCACAAGTGTGTGCATGTGTCATGTCAGGTGTTGTTTTCAGACACACCTGTGCTTCAGGTAAGAGGAGCTTTAGTGCGTCACACTGCTGTCTGCCTGACTGATCTCTCTCTCTCTCTCTCTCTCTCTCTCTCTCTCTCTCTCTCTCTCCAGTTTAAAATGATGGTGTGTGTGTGACCTGTTACATGTAAATGGCGTGTAAAGTGCGTGATCCTGTGCTGTGGTATCAGAGGAAGGTAAGTTTATCTGTTTGTGTGATGCACTGCACTCATATTTGATTCTGTCAAAATATTTGAACTTCTGAGACTGATGTTTTTCTGTGAATGTGGACACTGAACTACTGTTTTTCTACAGTACAGACTTAACAGAACATGAAATAGATGACACGTTTCCGCACGTTAACCTCAGCGCTTACACGACATCCAGATGGATCGCTGATCTGACACTGAATCTAATCGCTGTCAGTTTCTGTCATTCACTCAACATTACTCTTATCAACTCTGGATTCTCTTTATTTTTTTTAAATAAATGAATTACTAACTTGAATTAGTAAAGAGATTTTTATGATAAATTATACTTACATAATAATAATACACACAGTTAAATAGGTTGCCAGGAATAGCAATTTGATAGATTCAGTTTTCTTTGCATTAGTTACTGAACTCAGTAAGAAACAAATAATGTCATTGTTTAATTTTCATCTGATGTAGGGTTTGAGTTGAGTTGTAATGAAACCCAATGTTTCTTTAGTTCCTAAATCCATATAAAATGATAAGATGATGCTAAGTGATCTCAGCCCACAGTACCATGAGTTTGTGTAGAGCGCGTGTGTGTTGCAGAAGACAGGCGTTACCTCACAGCTCAGTCAAACATCTGAGCTTTATTTAGAAACACACTCACATCACAGTGTGTGTGTTTAAATTGTGTTGTGTCATGATCCGGGCCCGTATTCACAAAACATGTTAAGGCTAAAAGTTGCTTCTAACTTGCCGATTTAGGAGAAACTCTTAAAATGAATGGGCGTGTCAGCCATACATTTAGGACTCCTAAAATATCACGCTAATAGTATTTCACAAAGCATTTTAGCCCTAAAACTAGCTCCTAAATCTGTGAAAGGTAAGGAGTAGTGAAGAGGACGCCTAAGTCACTAAGACCAACTCACAACAATCCTAAAATGGCTGTAACAACAACAATCTGCCTTGAAATGTTAACATTTTAGAAAGATTTCATGTCAATGAGCTTAAAGACTGCTTATATCTGCTAACTATGTATCTGTCGAACATAATAGTTTATTTGCAAAAACAAAAAAATCATGTTTTATTGTGTTTGTTAGCTGTATTTTTTGTTATTATTAACTGCAGTTTGATTTATGTTAATTGGAATGCACAATAAAAAACATGATTTGAAATGGATATGAAGTTATCTGTTTTTACAAATAGACTCTTCACTTGTTTAATTAGTAACTTAGCATATATTTTATAATCTTCATTTTAATTTGGCAACAATTAAATGTTAAATATTTAATTTGAATTTAACTACATTTTTATTTTAAGATCTTAATTTAAAAATGTCAGCATGAAAACTCATTCTATAATATGTCTGTGATTAAATGATTGACAGAGACCCATCCTCTATCAGCCAATCACTGTGATCATTGTCAGTAAGCTTGCTGACATCATCCATAGCAACGAGGTCAACCCCGCCCTTTCTCTTAGCTTAAGATTTCTTTCTGTTCCTTAGTAAAATTTGCTCTTAGCAGCGTTGTGAATAGATTTTAAGAGAAAACTCTTAACTAAAAACTTTTACTGCTGTTTAGGAGAACTCTTAGTGCTAAGATCAAATGTTTTGTGAATACGGGTCCAGATCCTCTGCAGCGCTTGTTATTGTTGTTATGTAATTGCCTGGCTTCCATAGTAATGTAAAGCTTCATTGCGCACGCGCGCGCGCACGCACGCACGCACGCACGCACGCACGCACGCACACACACAGAGGTTCTCTTGCTGTATGTTTAATGAGTATAAACTGGTGAATTATTTAGTTGTTTCCACTGCAGCGTGACTGTAGTCCTGCTTTTTTACCTCCAGTGTGTAAATGACACCGTGCTGCACTTATTACATCAATGGACTAATCTACAGAAACCTTAAAGATTTGTTATCATGACAACAAATTCACTTTAGATGTTAAACTTTGTCTGTACAGTCTAATATAAAAGTGAAAGTAACTGAAATAGGCAGAATCAAAGAGAAATGTGATGTGATTATGACACTTTCATTTCATTTGTGTACATTATTTAAATTACTACAGATAAGTCTGTCTCTCTGTCTGTCTCTCTGTCTGTCTCTCTGTCTGTCTCTCTGTCTGTCTCTCTCTCTCGGTTAACATGGATCAGTTATAGTTCTTTGTTATTTCTGGATTTCTTCAGACAAGTAAAACAGAATCAGGCTATACATGAAGAGTTATATCAGACAGTTGACATGAATGACATGGATTATTCTTGATGGTTTTGATGTGTGTTTGTGTGTTAGATTGGAGCATATGATCAGCAGATTTGGGAGAAATCAGTGGAGCAGCGAGAGATCAAGGTAAAGAGTGAATCACTCTTCATTAATTCTCTTATCTTCACACATCTTTTCTTTCTGTTTGTGTTCACCATTTCTCACTCTATCACCCCCCTCCCCACAAGCAGTTTATTAGATGGGTGAGTACAGCACTGCTGCTGTCAGCCTGCAGGTGGCGCTGTGTGTGTGTACGGTGTTGTTTGACAGCATGTTTAGATTGACATCATGCTGCTCTTCTGATGAAGGATCTTACACTAACTCTCTTTATCTTGTTAGAATTGTCTCATTCAGAGAACCAGTTACCTGTAAACATTTGCATCATGTGCTGTTTGTTCTTAAATTTACGTGATGAGAGAGAGAGACTGAAGATTATTGATGTTCTGATCAGAGAAAACATGTGAGAGTTCATCAAGATTTCAGGAACATCCAGACTCATATGTTATCACACATGCTTTTGTTTGTATGATGATGTGATGGCACGTATACTGTACATCAATATATCACACTGTGTTTGTATGTAGTTTTCATTTAACCTGTTAACACGAGTGCTTATGTGCGTAGTGTTTCATATTAAAGTTGATGATGAGTATGATAATAAATGTTTATAGCATGTTAGTGTGTGTATTGTGTATAGATATATATATTTTACAGGAGAACATCATCTCATAGTGACATCATCAACACAAACACATGACCTTTCTTCTGTCTAGACATTTATTTTAATCAACAGAGAAAAACAATTTTAATAAAAGAAAATGACATAAGCTATATTGCAGTATTCTCAAGGTGGGTTTTCTTATAAATGAAAAAAACAAAAACAAAATATAAGGTCATGCACACTTTACTGTTGTGACACTGATATCTGAAGATGTGAAACACAGTCAAACAGAACAGCTGTCATTTAAATGAATGCAGATGAATGTGTGTGAGTGACACGCATCATTTTCATTTTGTCTGTCATATTAACTCTCTCATCTGTGGACCCTCTGTGATGTTGTTTTGTTTGTAGGGTCTGAGAAACAAACCAAAGAAAACGGGTCATGTGAAACCGGACCTGATCGATGTGGATCTGGTCAGAGGTGAGGAGTGATGACATCCGCACCTGAATCAGCATCTGATTTTGAGATCTGTGGTGTGGTGTGTTGTATTAGTTTAAAAAGAAAAATAGGATCTTCATGTATTTGTTATGCTTTTATTCTCTCTTTAGGGTCAGCTTTTGCCAAGGCGAAGCCTGAGAGCCCGTGGACGTCTCTGACCCGGAAGGGCATCGTACGAGTGGTTTTCTTTCCTTTTTTCTTTCGCTGGTGGATTCAGGTGACTTCAAGAGGAATCTTTTACCTGCTGCTGTCTCTTTATCTGCTGCAAGGTGAGTGTGTGTCAGAAAAAACACGCTCATGTGTTTGACCTGTCGCGTCTAACCCTAACTGCAAAAGAAAATGTAGATTTTACATTTCAGTGATTGTTTTGATGTTATTTAGTGATGTCCTCAGAGGGTGTGTGTGTGTGTGAATAGATTTAGGTGAAGTTTACTACACAAAGCAAGTTGTGGTTTACGCCGACAGTGTTTATCCTCGTCGTGAGGGAATGTCTCGTTTAATCTTTGAAGTGTTTCAGTCTGTTTATGTTGGAGTGTGTGTGTAAGTCAACTCAGAGCGTTTGAAGTGTGTTCTTTTGTTTCTCTGTTGTAGCTCTTGCAGCTGTGCTGTTTTTCAGCATTTCCAGCACTCATGTGATTCCCATCACTGAAGTGTTCGGTGCCTTCTGGTTAATGCTTCTGTTAGGAACGGTTCACTGTCAGATCGTCTCCACACACACACCCAAAACCCCCAGCAGCAGTAACACTGGCAGTGGCAGCGGCGGTGGCGGCAAAAGACGCAGGTGAGACACAGTGAGGCTCTTCATTATCAGGAGATTTTTTGTGTAATTGTACAACAAATGTGCAGTTGTGTGTCTGTACATTCCCTCACATGTAATCATCAAACGTCATTGTAAATGAATCGTGAAACAATGCTCTAATGGGTTCCTTCAAGCTTTTGTCTTTGCTTCTTTACTTTGGGAGATCGAAGCCAAATGTTACACTGTTCTGAACTTTTCTAAGTGCTCTGCACTTCTAATGTCTCTTGCTGAAGGAAGTTGAGGAAATCTGCTCATTTGGAGGTTCATAGAGAAGCTGATGGTTCTAGCACTACTGATAACGCTCAGGAGGGGTCGCTGCACGGCTCCGTCTCTTCTGGCACACGCGGCCTCGGCTCTTTCTTCAGAGATTTCTGGCATAATATCTTTAAAGCGGGGTGTGTATTTCTGTCTCTTTCGTTTTCTTCTCCCAGGCTGCAACATCCCTTTGCTCAACACACATTTGTCATAAATGCATTTACTAGAAAAAGGGATTTTGTAGCGGTTTCATTCATTTGCTCCATTCAAATGCTGCGCCTTCATTGATTTCTTTGAAGTGTAAAATCAGTGTAGAATAACACTTGCTTTATATACGGCTGATTCAGACCACACTGAGGTGGGAAACCTTTCAGGACGTTCTGCTCACGTTCTGTAGTTGTCATTCCAGCAGGTCTAAAAAGTCCAAGCTGTCCATCGATAAGTCGACGGAGACCGACAATGGATACGTGTCTCTGGACGGACGATTCACCAGCAAAAGCAGCGAGGAAGGGCTACAGTTTCACCAGCCGCACTGTGACCTGCTGCGTGGAGAAGAGCCCTGCTGGAATGTCCAGCACACCAGAAATCACCCCACACCTGCCAGCAAGGTACCATCTGACACGCACGTGCGTCCGCAAGCCGACATGCGCGCAGTCGTGACTGAAGCGTGTTTCTGTCTTGTGTTTCTGTCCCTAGGAGGCCGAGGTGGCGCGTGGTGCAGAGAATGTGTCTGATGAAGCGTCCAGTGAAGAAGACCCAGAGAACTACAGCGCCCCCCGCAGGGGAGTGGAGCACAAGAACAGCGACTGCACGCTACGCAACAGAAAAACACATCACTACAAAAAACATTACATAGCTGAGGTACAAACACGCTGGCAGGCACATCGGTATGACTTAGAAAACACACACACACATGCTCAGTTATGTGTCTTGTTTAACTCAGGAGACGATGAAATCTGGAACCAGCTGCAGTTCCCGCTGCTCGAGTTCACGGACACAGGATTCGGAAAGTGCACGGCACGGCTCAGAGACGGAGGACGTGCTGTGGGAAGATTTCCTGCACTGTGCCGAGTGCCGCTCTTCCTGCACGAGCGAGACGGACGCTGACGGTTCCGCCGTCTGTTCTTCCTCAAAGAAAGAGTTCAGAGACGACCCGTTTCATCAGGTGTGCTGCATTCTCAGTGACACACACCGGCTGTACATTTGCTTTGGCTTTTGATATATATGTACAGTATATATTCATTCATTCATTACAAACGGGTTTTATGTTTCTCTGCTGGTGAAGGGTCACACGCCGTGGCTTCACAGTTCAAACCCGGGCCTGGAGCGCGTCAGCGCCATTGTGTGGGAAGGAAATGAGTGTAAGAAAGCCGACATGTCTGTGCTGGAAATCAGCGGTATGATTATGAACAGGGTGAGTCTGAATACTACGAACATTGTCTGTACAAAGACCACCTGGTCAGCGTGATGTGTGATGTCATTTCCTGTGTGATTTACAGGTGAATCTGTACATGCCCGGCATTGGCTATCAGATATTGGGTAACCTGGTGTCTGTGGCTCTGGGTTTAACTCCGTTCGCCTTCAGATTGTTCCAGTATAAAGACCCGGAGCAGCTTGCGTCGCTGTCGCCCGGCGAGCTCGTGTCCATCGCCTTCGGCTCTTCGGCCGATGTTCTGGTGGTCGCCATGGTGACCGTGAGCTTCCTCGTGCGCATGTGTCTCATCTGGCTTTTCTTCTTTCTGCTTAGCGTCGCAGAAAGAACGTACAAGCAGGTAAGAGCGTACCACAGAAAATCCCCCTTAACTTCTGCTCATGCTTTTAAAAAATACTTACAATTCTTCTGTTGTGTTGCTGTAAACATGATTGTTTGTTTGTGCTCAAGTTTGTCTTATTTTTGCCTCTTTCAGCGGCTTCTGTTTGCAAAGCTGTTTGGTCATTTGACATCAGCACGAAGAGCTAGAAAATCTGAAGTCCCTCATTTCCGTTTGAAGAAGGTTCAGAATATCAAGATGTGGCTCTCACTGCGTTCCTACCTGAAGGTACAAATTCTGCTTTGTTTTTCTGTCATTCTGAATTGATCTCCAGTGTAAACTAACATGCGTATATGTGTGCGTGCAGCGGCGTGGTCCTCAGCGTTCGGTGGACGTGATTGTTTCTTCTGCATTTCTTCTCACTCTGTCTGTGGTTTTCATATGCTGTGCTCAGGTCAGTCTCTAGATGATGTCAAGTGGTTTTTGAAATGACTCGTCTAGTTGCTGCAGTGTTTGTCATGTGTTTGTCCCGCAGTTGCTGCACATGCACGAGACGTTCCTCGAGTTTCATTATAACTGGGAGTTGGTGATCTGGTGCACGTCGCTGTCGCTTTATCTGCTGCGATTTGTCACTCTGGGTTCAGAGACCAGCAAGAAGTACAGCAACACCTCCATCCTACTGACAGAACAGGTATACGCATACACAGATGCACAAACATGCTCACACACATTCCCAGAATACTAACCTGATATGTTTCTGCTGCTTTCAGATTAATTTATACTTGAAGATGGAGAAGAAACCAAACAAGAAAGAAGAACTTACACTGGTCAACAATGTTCTCAAACTGGCCACCAAATTATTAAAGGTATTTAAATATCACACACATGGTTTTATAGGACGATCTGGATTCAGTTCATAATGAAATCAGAGTTTTTTTGCGTTTATTATTACATTTTATTGCACAGTGATGGTCAAGGGAAAACTGAGTGACAGCGTGTGTACCTGTGTGTGTCTTTCAGGAGTTAGACGCTCCGTTTCGTTTGTACGGTCTCACCATGAACCCGCTTCTGTACAACATCACTCAGGTGGTCATACTTTCAGCCATGTCGGGGGTCATCAGTGACCTGCTGGGCTTCAATCTGAAGGTCAGAGCTGATGGATGCGGATGGTTTTTGTGGAGAGCTGCTGTTTGTTCCAGCACGTTTGTTCACTCTCTGTGTTTTTCTTCACAGCTGTGGAAGATCAAATCTTGACGGTGAATCTGCTGCTTTCAGTTTCCTGAAGCGACACTGCAGGTGATAAACACACGGTGGCGCTGTTTGCCCTCATCAGGGGTGTCCTGACAATGCACTTGATTGTTATCCAAGTTCTTGTGTTTAACTTGTGCAATTCAGCTATTTATTTGATTTTTTAAATATCAAGTATTTGTTTTAGCTGTTACAATTGTTTTAAGTATTATTTTCTTCACTTTGATGTCATGTTCTCATAGGAAAGAAAATTCACATTTCATATACAGCTGAGATGTTACAGATCCGCTGGAAGTTCTGCCGTATGTTGTACATTTGTGAGTCTCGGCTTGTACACAAAGCTAGAATTTACTGTTTTTTACACACGTCGTCTGTGGAAGTCTTCACAGTTTTCAGCTTGAAATGCGAGTTTTTATTCTCAGCAATAATTGTTAGTTTATACTTCAAATTATCATCTGATTTTACACATATTTGAAGGACGGTGTCTTTCTGATAGACACTGTTTAATTGTGTGTGTGTATCTCTGTGATAGACATTCCAGCAGTCTGTTTGAGTGTGTGTGTGTGTGTGTGTGTGTGTGTGTGTGTGTGTGTGTGTGTGTGTGTGTGTGTGTGTGTGTGTGTGTGTGTGTGTGTGTAATAGACACTTGAGTGGTCTGTTTGTGTGTGTGTTTTTTTCAGAGCTGCAGTTATTGTGCACTTTAAAAGAAAAAGGTTACACATTTTAATGTCAGAAGTGTTTGTTGTTTTTATGTAATTGTCAGCTGAACTACCAAAGTTTATTTATTGTTTCTTTTTCTTTTTAGAGATGAATGTATAGACTCTGATTAAACTTTGGTTTATAAAGGGGGCTGACAGAGTTATTTTTGAGATTATTTTGTTCTCTGTCTAAGCTTGTTTCATATAGACACTTGCATTTCTGTATTTATAGAGGAAATATTAGCTGTTACATAAAACACTATTAGAGAAAAAAATGGAAAAAACTGAAAATGTGTCTCATTTGTTATTCCTTTCTGTTTTGAACAAAGTTTCTGATGCTGGTTATAGTTTCATTTCTTGCAGCAGTGAAGGTCAAGTCTGATATGCTGTTGTCATATTTCAACCCGTTGAACAATAAATCTCTCCTGAAAAACACTTTCTGCACACAATTTATTTAATCACTTTTTCATGAGCTTTTCAAAACCAATAAATATTTGGGGAAAAAAACTAAGTAAAGATCATTCAAAGAAGTGACAAAAGATTCAAATCAAAGATTGAACAGATAACAAGTGATTATACTTATTATTTACTTAATTTTACTTATTAGATTCTGGGGTTCAAACTCAAGCTGCAGCTTTAACTGATGGCACAACATTAGTTAACAGTGAAAAATCTTTTTATAGTTACATTCACAGCAGTCTGACATTGTCAGATATAATCTAAGAACATGAATAATGTCTCTGGGCTGCTAGATTTTCTGTTGACTAGCTCAAAATGAAAAACTCAGAGCGTGAGAAAAAAACTGAACGTACATTTATTTTTAAAATATTAAATGTTTTAGTTCTTTAACCCTAACTTGAAAAAAAGACTTCAGTAGCTCAGTGGTAAGAGCCAACACAGTCTCACGAGAATTTGTGACATTGCCAGTCAGCACGACATTCAATCTAATGTATTTTAATACGCAATACTTTTCATCAAATGTATATCAATGCAATCTGATGGGAATTCATAACGTTAACTATTTTACAAGGTGACTCATTCATTCCTATTTTCTACAATCTTCTTCCTATGTTTTGTTATGATTTCACTTTTCCCTGTGACATTTGGTTTAGGGAAGCGTTACGGTTAGATTAGGGTTAGGATATGATTCGGACAGATTACTCTGTACGCTACGCTCCACCCCCAGACTGCCTACACGGCTGTTGGTTTGATAGGTGGATGCGCAGAAATGCACAGGCCGGCGCATGTCAGTGAGGATTGATATGCCCTCTGCTTGTTCTGAGATGACCAGAGCGCAAAGACTAGAACGACACCAGTCCTATCCTCCCCCTAAAAAAACATGGCTCCCATTTCCACTCGTCTCCCCAGACACATCATCAGTAGTGGACCTCAGGATCTTTGGGTGTTTTGGCCTTTTATACACTAGACACCCTCCCCTGAGGCGGCCCGCCATAGGTGATCAGCCCAGGCGTGTGTCTTGTACCCCCCTCCCACTTTATTACCAGTGTTGATGGCACAGAGCCACCCATAAAAGAGTTTCAAAAAAGTTTCGAAAAGATTACCAGCCTTCAATCTTTTACCGTACTGCGTTTTCCTGTTACCAGCTTTAATTGAGGGTTCCCGTCCCCGGGCTGACCACTGTAAGGCCGCATAAGCATAGGGTGTTAGATATTCCGAGTTTACTGCCATTAGGTGTTAGGCCTTCTAAGTTAACTGACCTTAGGTGTTAGGCTTCCTGCATTTACTGACTTTAGGTGTTAGATTTGGCTTTAGAGAAGGGGACCCTTGATGTCTAGTACCTCATGTGTATATCTGAGGGAAATATTTGACACACATCTTGAACTGCTACCGGTTCTTGGCTTGCTTGCTTGCTTGCATCTCCTCATTCACTGTACTAGCTTACACCTTGGTGGTTTGTTTTGCAAAAACTTACCATCTTGTCAGTTTGTGGATCAAGATATCCGACCTGCTGGAACCAACCTACAAGTGATGCTCAATCCTGATCTCGATTGTTGTTTCAAAGCATTGCTTGTTGCTGTAGCTAATAGCATTCCCTTGATTAATGAATGTGGACATTACACCTTGATGGTATATCTTTTTTTGGGTTAGGGTTAGGGTTAGGGTTAGGGTTAGGGTTAGGGTTAGGGTTAGGGTTAGGGTTAGGTTAGGGTTAGGTTAGGGTTAGGGTTAGGTTAGGGTTAGGGGGTTAGGGTTAGGTTAGGGTT
>JAOTQM010000768.1:0-35642 GCA_026939265.1 Oreonectes daqikongensis
AAAACTCACGTTCTCTTCAGATTTGAGTTTCCTGACAATGCCCTGATCAAAAAAGCTGAGAACTGATGAAAACATGACTTTAACACTCATTTCATGTCCTAGGATGTCAGAATACAGCTTTCTTTGCAAAACTCAGGTTCTTTTCAGATTTGAGTTTCCTGACAATGCCCTGATCAAAAAAGCTGAGAACTGATGAAAACATGACTTTAACACTCATTTCATGCTCCTAGGATGTCAGAATACAGCTTTTTTTGCAAAACTCACGTTCTTGTCAGATTTTAGTTTCCTGAAATGCCCTGATCAAAAAAGCTGAGAACTGATGAAAACATGACTTTAACACTCATTTCATGTTCCTGGATGTCAGAATACAGCTTTCTTTGCAAAACTCACATTCTTGTCAGATCAGAGTTTAATCTGCAATGCCCTGATCAAAAAAGCTGAGAACTGATGAAAACATGACTTTAACACTCATTTCATGTCCTGGATGTCAGAATACAGCTTCTTTTGCAAAACTCACGTTCTTTTCAGATTTTAGTTTCCTGAAAATGCCCTGATCAAAAAAGCTGAGAACTGATGAAAACATGACTTTAACACTCATTTCATTCTCCTAGGATGTCAGAATACAGCTTTCTTTGCAAAACTCATGTTCTTTTCAGATTTGAGTTTCCTGACAATGCCCTGATCAAAAAAGCTGAGAACTGATGAAAACATGACTTTAACACTATTTCATGTTCCTAGGATGTCAGAATACAGCTTTCTTTGCAAAACTCACGTTCTTGTCAGATTTGAGTTTCCTGAAATGCCCTGATCAAAAAAGCTGAGAACTGATGAAAACATGACTTTAACACTCATTCATGTTCTGGGATGTCAGAATACAGCTTTTTTTGCAAAACTCACGTCTCTTCAGAATTGAGTTTTCTGACAATGCCCTGATCAAAAAAGCTGAGAACTGATGAAAACATGACTTTAACACTCATTTCATGCTCCTAGGATGTCAGAATACAGCTTTCTTTGCAAATCACATTCTTGTCAGATTGAGTTTAATGGCAATGCCCTGATCAAAAAGCTGAGAACTGATGAAAACATGACTTTAACACTCATTTCATGTTCCTGGGATGTCAGAATACAGCTTTTTTTGCAAAAGTCACATTCTTTTCAGATTAGAGTTTCCTGACAATGCCCTGATCAAAAAAGCTGAGAACTGATGAAAACATGACTTTAACACTCATTTCATGTTCCTGAAATGTCAGAATACAGCTTTCTTTGCAAAACTCACGTTCTCTTCAGAATTGAGTTTCCTGACAATGCCCTGATCAAAAAGCTGAGAACTGATGAAAACATGACTTTAACACTCATTTCATGCTCCTAGGATGTCAGAATACAGCTTTCTTTGCAAAAGTCACGTTCTTGTCAGATTAGAGTTTATTGGCAATGCCCTGATCAAAAAAGCTGAGAACTGATGAAAACATGACTTTAACACTCATTTCATGTTCCTGGGATGTCAGAATACAGCTTTCTTTCTTGCAAAACTCTTGTTCTAGTCAGACTTGAGTTTCCTGACAATGCCCTGATCAAAAAAACTGAGAACTGATGAAAACATGACTTTAACACTCTTTTCATGTTCCTAGGATGTCAGAATACAGCTTTTTTTTGCAAAAGTCACATTCTTGTCAGATTAGAGTTTAATGGCAATGCCCTGATCAAAAAAGCTGAGAACTGATGAAAACATGACTTTAACACTCATTTCATGCTCCTAGGATGTCAGAATACAGCTTTCTTTGCAAACTCACGTTCTTGTCAGATTTTAGTTTCCTGAAAATGCCCTGATCAAAAAAGCTGAGAACTGATGAAAGCATGACTTTAACACTCATTTCATGTTCCTGGGATGTCAGAATACACTTTTTTTGCAAAACTCTTGTTCTAGTCAGACTTGAGTTTCCTGACAATGCCCTGATCAAAAAAGCTGAGAACTGATGAAAAACATGACTTTAACACCATTTCATGCTCCTAGGATGTCAGAATACAGCTTTCTTTGCAAAACACATTCTTTTCAGATTAGAGTTTAATGGCAATGCCCTGATCAAAAAGCTGAGAACTGATGAAAACATCACTTTACACTCATTTTCATGTTCCTGAAATGTCAGAATACAGCTTTCTTTGCAAACTCACTCAGTTCTCTTCAGATTGAGTTTCCTGACAATGCCCTGATCAAAAAAGCTGAGAACTGATGAAAACATGACTTTAACACTCATTTCATGCTCCTAGGATGTCAGAATACAGCTTTCTTTGCAAAACTCTTGTTCTAGTCAGACTTGAGTTTCCTGACAATGCCCTGATCAAAAAAGCTGAGAACTTTGAAAACATGACTTTAACACTCATTTCATGCTCCTAGGATGTCAGAATACAGCTTTCTTTGCAAAACTCAGTTCTTTCAGATTTGAGTTTCCTGACAATGCCCTGATCAAAAAATGAGAACTGATGAAAACATGACTTTAACACTCATTTCATGTTCCTCCTGGATGTCAGAATACAGCTTTTTTTGCAAAACTCACATTCTTCAGATTTGAGTTTTCTGACAATGCCCTGATAAAAAAGCTGAGAACTGATGAAACATGACTTTAACACTCATTTCATGCTCCTAGGATGTCAGAATACAGCTTTCTTTGCAAAAGTCATATTCTTGTCAGATTGAGTTAATGGCAATGCCCATGATCAAAAAAGCTGAGAACTGATGAAAACATGACTTTAACACTCATTTCATGTTCCTGGATGTCAGAATACAGCTTTCTTTGCGAAAGTCACATTCTTGTCAGATTAGAGTTTATTGGCAATGCCCTGGTCAAAAAAGATGAGAACTGATGAAAACATGACTTTAACACTCATTTCATGTTCGTGAAATGTCAGAATACAGCTTTCTTTGCAAAACTCACGTTCTCTTCAGATTTGAGTTTCCTGACAATGCCCTGATAAAAAAGCTGAGATCTGATGAAAACATGACTTTAACACTCATTTCATGCTCCTAGAATGTCAGAATACAGCTTTCTTTGCAAACTCTTTCTTGTCAGACTTGAGTTTCCTGACAATGCCCTGATCAAAAAGCTGAGAACTGATGAAAACATGACTTTAACACTCATTTCATGTGCTCCTAGGATGTCAGAATACAGCTTTCTTTGCAAAACTCTTGTTCTAGTCAGACTTGAGTTTCCTGACAATGCCCTGATCAAAAAAGCTGAGAACTGATGAAAACATGACTTTAACACTCATTTCATGCTCCTAGGATGTCAGAATACAGCTTTCTTTGCAAAACTCTTGTTCTAGTCAGATTTGAGTTTCCTGACAATGCCCTGATCAAAAAATGAGAACTGATGAAAACATGACTTTAACACTCATTTCATGTTCCTGGGATGTCAGAATACAGCTTTTTTTGCCAAAACTCACATTCTCTTCAGAATTGAGTTTCCTGACAATGCCCTGATAAAAAAGCTGAGAACTGATGAAACATGACTTTAACACTCATTTCATGCTCCTAGGATGTCAGAATACAGCTTTCTTTGCAAAAGTCATTTCTTGTCAGATTTGAGTTTAATGGCAATGCCCTGATCAAAAAAGCTGAGATCTGATGAAAACATGACTTTAACACTCATTTCATGCTCCTAGGATGTCAGAATACAGCTTTCTTTGCAAAACTCTGTTCTAGTCAGACTTGAGTTTCCTGACAATGCCCTGATCAAAAAGCTGAGAACTGATGAAAACATGACTTTAACACTCATTTCATGCTCCTAGGATGTCAGAATACAGCTTTCTTTGCAAAACTCTTGTTCTAGTCAGACTTGAGTTTCCTGACAATGCTGCCTGATCAAAAAAATGAGAACTGATGAAAAACATGACTTTAACACTCATTTCATGTTCCTAGGATGTCAGAATACAGCTTTTTTTGCAAAAGTCACATTCTTGTCAGATTAGAGTTAATGGCAATGCCCTGATCAAAAAAGCTGAGAACATGAAAACATGACTTTAACATTCATTTCATGCTCCTAGGATGTCAGAATACAGCTTTCTTTGCAAAACTCACGTTTTGTCAGATTATAGTTTCCTGACAATGCCCTGATCAAAAAAGCTGAGAACTGATGAAAACATGACTTTAACACTCATTTCATGTTCCTGGGATGTCAGAATACAGCTTTTTTTGCAAACTCTTGTTCTAGTCAGACTTGAGTTTCCTGACAATGCCCTGATCAAAAAAGCTGAGAACTGATGAAAACATGACTTTAACACACATTTCATGCTCCTAGGATGTCAGAATACAGCTTTCTTTGCAAAAGTCACATTCTTGTCAGATTAGAGTTTAATGACAATGCCCTGATCAAAAAAGCTGAGAACTGATGAAAACATGACTTTAACACTCATTCATGTTCCTGGATGTCAGAATACAGCTTTCTTTGCAAAACTCACGTTCTCTTCAGATTGAGTTTCCTGACAATGCCCTGATAAAAAGCTGAGAACTGATGAAAACATGACTTTAACACTCATTTCATGCCCTAGGATGTCAGAATACAGCTTTCTTGCAAAGTCACATTCTTGTCAGATTAGAGTTTAATGGAATGCCCTGATCAAAAAAGCTGAGAACTGATGAAACATGACTTTAACACTCATTTCATGTTCCTGGGATGTCAGAATACAGCTTTCTTTGCAAAACTCACGTTCTTGTCAGATTTGAGTTTCCTGACAATGCCCTGATCAAAAAAGCTGAGAACTGATGAAAACATGACTTTAACACTCATTTCATGTTCCTGGATGTCAGAATACAGCTTTCTTTGCAAAAGTCACATTCTTGTCAGATTGAGTTTAATGACAATGCCCTGATCAAAAAAGCTGAGAACTGATGAAAACATGACTTTAACACTCATTTCATGTTCCTGAAATGTCAGAATACAGCTTTCTTTGCAAAACTCACGTTCTCTTTCAGATTTGAGTTTCCTGACAATGCCCTGATCAAAAAAGCTGAGAACTGATGAAAACATGACTTTAACACTCATTTCATGCTCCTAGGATGTCAGAATACAGCTTTCTTTGCAAAAGTCAGGTTCTTTTCAGATTTGAGTTTCCTGTCAATGCCCTGATCAAAAAAGCTGAGAACTGATGAAAACATGACTTTAACACTCATTTCATGCTCCTAGGATGTCAGAATACAGCTTTCTTTGCAAACTCACGTTCTTGTCAGATTTGAGTTTCCTGACAATGCCCTGATCAAAAAGCTGAGAACTGATGAAAACATGACTTTAACACTCATTTCATGTTCCTGGATGTCAGAATACAGCTTTCTTTGCAAAACTCACGTTCTTGTCAGATTAGAGTTTCCTGGCAATGCCCTGATCAAAAAAGCTGAGAACTGATGAAAACATGACTTTAACACTCATTCATTTCCTGGAATGTCAGAATACAGCTTTCTTTGCAAAACTCACGTTCTTGTCAGATTTGAGTTTCCTGACAATGCCCTGATCAAAAAAGCTGAGAACTGATGAAAACATGACTTTAACACTCATTTCATTCTCCTAGGATGTCAGAATACAGCTTTCTTTGCAAAACTCATGTTCTTTTCAGATTTGAGTTCCTGACAATGCCCTGATCAAAAAAGCTGAGAACTGATGAAAACATGACTTTAACACTCATTTCATGTTCCTGGAATGTCAGAATACAGCTTTCTTTGCAAACTCACGTTCTTGTCAGATTTGAGTTTCCTGACAATGCCCTGATCAAAAAAGCTGAGAACTGATGAAAACATGACTTTAACACTCATTTCATGTTCCTGGATGTCAGAATACAGCTTTCTTTGCAAAACTCACGTTCCTTTCAGATTTGAGTTTTCTGACAATGCCCTGATCAAAAAAGCTGAGAACTGATGAAAACATGACTTTAACACTCATTTCATGCTCCTAGGATGTCAGAATACAGCTTTCTTTGCAAAAGTCATGTTCTTTTCAGATTGAGTTTCCTGACAATGCCCTGATCAAAAAAGCTGAGAACTGATGAAAACATGACTTTAACACTCATTTCATGTTCCTCCTGGGATGTCAGAATACAGCTTTTTTTGCAAAAGTCACATTCTTGTCAGATTGAGTTTCCTGGCAATGCCCTGATCAAAAAAGCTGAGAACTGATGAAAACATGACTTTAACACTCATTTCATGTTCCTGGGATGTCAGAATACAGCTTTCTTTGCAAAACTCACGTTCTCTTCTTCAGAATTGAGTTTCCTGACAATGCCCTGATCAAAAAAGCTGAGAACTGATGAAAACATGACTTTAACACTCATTTCATGCTCCTAGGATGTCAGAATACAGCTTTCTTTGCAAAGTCACGTTCTTGTCAGATGAGTTTATTGGCAATGCCCTGATCAAAAAAGCTGAGAACTGATGAAAACATGACTTTAACACTCATTTCATGTTCCTGGGATGTCAGAATACAGCTTTCTTTGGCAACTCTTGTTCTTTTCAGATTGAGTTTCCTGACAATGCCCTGATCAAAAAAGCTGAGAACTGATGAAAACATGACTTTAACACTCTTTTCATGTTCCTAGGATGTCAGAATACAGCTTTCTTTGCAAAAGTCACGTTCTTGTCAGATTGAGTTTCCTGACAATGCCCTGATAAAAAAGCTGAGAACTGATGAAAACATGACTTTAACACTCATTTCATGCTCCTAGGATGTCAGAATACAGCTTTCTTTGCAAAAGTCACATTCTTGTCAGATTGAGTTTCCTGACAATGCCCTGATCAAAAAAGCTGAGAACTGATGAAACATGACTTTAACACTCATTTCAGATTAGATAGATTAGATTCAACTTTATTGTCATTACACAGTTTCCAGTCAAGGCAACGAATTAGTTTAGGTCAACAGACTTGCAATAATCAAGTTGCAGGATTACAGTTTGCAAATACGAATCAAGTCAAAAAGTTATAAGAATTTACAAGTGATGAACTATGAACATTTATACAGACTTATTCATGTTCCTGAAGTGTCAGAATACAGCTTTCTTTGCAAAACTCACGTTCTCTTCAGATTTGAGTTTCCTGACAATGCCCTGATCAAAAAGCTGAGAACTGATGAAAACATGACTTTAACACTCATTTCATGCTCCTAGGATGTCAGAATACAGCTTTCTTTGCAAAACTCAGGTTCTTTTCAGATTTGAGTTTCCTGACAATGCCCTGATCAAAAAAGCTGAGAACTGATGAAAACATGACTTTAACACTCATTTCATGCTCCTAGGATGTCAGAATACAGCTTTCTTTGCAAAACTCACGTTCTTGTCAGATTTGAGTTTCCTGACAATGCCCTGATCAAAAAAGCTGAGAACTGATGAAAACATGACTTTAACACTCATTTCATGTTCCTGGGATGTCAGAATACAGCTTTCTTTGCAAAACTCAAGTTCTCTTCAGATTGAGTTTCCTGACAATGCCCTGATCAAAAAAGCTGAGAACTGATGAAAACATGACTTTAACACTCATTTCATGCTCCTAGGATGTCAGAATACAGCTTTCTTTGCAAAACACTTCTTGTTCAGATTTGAGTTTCCTGACAATGCCCTGATCAAAAAAGCTGAGAACTGATGAAAACATGACTTTAACACTCATTTCATGCTCCTAGGATGTCAGAATACAGCTTTTTTTGCAAAAGTCACATTCTTGTCAGATTAGAGTTTATGGCAATGCCCTGATCAAAAAAGCTGAGAACTGATGAAAACATGACTTTAACACTCATTTCATGTTCCTGAAATGTCAGAATACAGCTTTCTTTGCAAAACTCACGTTCTCTTCAGAATTGAGTTTCCTGACAATGCCCTGATAAAAAAGCTGAGAACTGATGAAAACATGACTTTAACACTCATTTCATTTCATGCTTCTAGGATGTCAGAATACAGCTTTCTTTGCAAAACTCTTGTTCTAGTCAGATTTGAGTTTCCTGACAATGCCCTGATCAAAAAAGCTGAGAACTGATGAAAACATGACTTTACACTTATTTCATGCTCCTAGGATGTCAGAATACAGCTTTCTTTGCAAAACTCACGTTCTTGTCAGATTTGAGTTTCCTGACAATGCCCTGATCAAAAAAGCTGAGAACTGATGAAACATGACTTTAACACTCATTTCATGTTCCTGGGATGTCAGAATACAGCTTTCTTTGCAAAACTCTTGTTCTAGTCAGACTTGAGTTTCCTGACAATGCCCTGATCAAAAAAGCTGAGAACTGATGAAAACATGACTTTAACACTCATCATTTCATGTTCCTGGGATGTCAGAATACAGCTTTCTTTGCAAAACTCAGGTTCTTTTCAGATTTGAGTTTCCTGACAATGCCCTGATCAAAAAGCTGAGAACTGATGAAAACATGACTTTAACACTCATTTCATGTTCCTGGATGTCAGAATACAGCTTTCTTTGCAAACTCTTGTTCTAGTCAGACTTGAGTTTCCTGACAATGCCCTGATCAAAAAAGCTGAGAACTGATGAAAACATGACTTTAACACTCATTTCATGCTCCTAGGATGTCAGAATACAGCTTTCTTTGCAAAACTCTTGTTCTAGTCAGATTTGAGTTTCCCGACAATGCCCTGATCAAAAAGCTGAGAACTGATGAAAACATGACTTTACCACTATTTCATGCTCCTAGGATGTCAGAATACAGCTTTCTTTGCGAAACTCATGTTCTTTCAGATTAGAGTTTAATGCCCTGATCAAAAAAGCTGAGAACTGATGAAAACATGACTTTAACACTCATTTCATGTTCCTGGGATGTCAGAATACAGCTTTCTTTGCAAAACTCTTGTTCTAGTCAGATTTGAGTTTCCTGACAATGCCCTGATCAAAAAAGCTGAGAACTGATGAAAACATGACTTTAACACTCATTTCATGCTCCTAGGATGTCAGAATACAGCTTTCTTTGCAAAAGTCACATTCTTGTCAGATTAGAGTTTCCTGGCAATGCCCTGATCAAAAAACTGAGAACTGATGAAAACATGACTTTAACACTCATTTCATGTTCCTGGGATGTCAGAATACAGCTTTCTTTGCAAAACTCTTGTTCTAGTCAGATTTGAGTTTCCTGACAATGCCCTGATCAAAAAAGCTGAGAACTGATGAAAACAGACTTTAACACTCATTTCATGCTCCTGGATGTCAGAATACAGCTTTCTTTGCAAAACTCAGGTTCTTTTCAGATTTGAGTTTCCTGTCAATGCCCTGATCAAAAAAGCTGAGAACTGATGAAAACATGACTTTAACACTCATTTCATGTTCCTGGGATGTCAGAATACAGCTTTCTTTGCAAACTCTTGTTCTATGTCAGATTGAGTTTCCTGGCAATGCCCTGATCAAAAAAGCTGAGAACTGATGAAAACATGACTTTAACACTCATTTCATGCTCCTAGGATGTCAGAATACAGCTTTCTTTGCAAAACTCTTTGTTCTAGTCAGATTTGAGTTTCCTGACAATGCCCTGATCACAAAAAGCTGAGAACTGATGAAAACATGACTTTAACACTCATTTCATGCTCCTAGGATGTCAGAATACAGCTTCTTCTTTGCGAAAGTCACATTCTTGTCAGATTAGAGTTTAATGGCAATGCCCTGATCAAAAAAGCTGAGAACTGATGAAAACATGACTTTACCACTCATTTCATGTTCCTGGGATGTCAGAAAACAGCTTTCTTTGCGAAACTCACATTCTTTCAGATTTGAGTTTCCTGACAATGCCCTGATCAAAAAGCTGAGAACTAATGAAAGAGGACTTTAACACTCATTTTTGTTTCTGGGATATCAGAATACAGCTTCCTTTGACAAACTGATGTTCTTTTCAGACTTGAGTTTCCTGACAATGCCCTGATCAAAAAAGCTGAGAACTGATGAAAACATGACTTTAACACTCATTTCATGCTCCTAGGATGTCAGAATACAGCTTTCTTTGCAAAACTCACGTTCTTGTCAGATTTGAGTTTCCTGACAATGCCCTGATCAAAAAGCTGAGAACTGATGAAAACATGACTTTACCACTCATTTCATGCTCCTAGGATGTCAGAATACAGCTTTCTTTGCAAAAGTCACATTCTTGTCAGATTAGAGTTTAATGGCAATGCCCTGATCAAAAAAGCTGAGAACTGATGAAAACATCACTTTACACTCATTTCATGTTCCTGGGATGTCAGAAAACAGCTTTCTTTGCAAAACTCACGTTCTTTTCAGATTTGAGTTTCCTGACAATGCCCTGATCAAAAAGCTGAGAACTGATGAAAACATGACTTTAACACTCATTTCATGTTCCTGGGATGTCAGAATACAGCTTTCTTTGCAAAACTCTTGTTCTTTCAGACTTGAGTTTCCTGACAATGCCCTGATCAAAAAAGCTGAGAACTGATGAAAACATGACTTTAACACTCATTTCATGCTCCTAGGATGTCAGAATACAGCTTTCTTTGCAAAACTCACGTTCTTGTCAGATTTAAGTTTCCTGAAAATGCCCTGATCAAAAAGCTGAGAACTGATGAAAACATCACTTTAACACTCATTTCATGCTCCTAGGATGTCAGAATACAGCTTTCTTTGCAAAAGTCACATTCTTGTCAGATTAGAGTTTATTGGCAATGCCCTGATCAAAAAAGCTGAGAACTGATGAAAACATGACTTTAACACTCATTTCATGCTCCTAGGATGTCAGAATACAGCTTTCTTTGCGAAACTCATGTTCTTTTCAGATTAGAGTTTCCTGACAATGCCCTGATCAAAAAAGCTGAGATCTGATGAAAACATGACTTTAACACTCATTTCATGCTCCTAGGATGTCAGAATACAGCTTTCTTTGCAAAACTCACGTTCTTGTCAGATTTGAGTTTCCTGACAATGCCCTGATCAAAAAGCTGAGAACTGATGAAAACATGACTTTAACACTCATTTCATGTTCCTGGGATGTCAGAATACAGCTTTCTTTGCAAAACTCTTGTTCTAGTCAGACTTGAGTTTCCTGACAATGCCCTGATCAAAAAAGCTGAGAACTGATGAAAACATGACTTTAACACTCATTTCATGCTCCTAGGATGTCAGAATACAGCTTTCTTTGCGAAAGTCACATTCTTGTCAGATTAGAGTTTAATGGCAATGCCCTGATCAAAAAAGCTGAGAACTGATGAAAACATGACTTTAACACTCATTTCATGTTCCTGGGATGTCAGAATACAGCTTTCTTTGCAAACTCACGTTCTTTTCAGATTTGAGTTTCCTGACAATGCCCTGATCAAAAAAGCTGAGAACTGATGAAAACATGACTTTAACACTCATTTTGTTCCTGGGATGTCAGAATACAGCTTTCTTTGCAAAACTCATGTTCTTTTCAGACTTGAGTTTCCTGACAATGCCCTGATCAAAAAAGCTGAGAACTGATGAAAACATGACTTTAACACTCATTTCATGCTCCTAGGATGTCAGAATACAGCTTTCTTTGCAAAAGTCACGTTCTTTTCAGATTTGAGTTTCCTGAAATGCCCTGATCAAAAAGCTGAGAACTGATGAAAACATGACTTTAACACTCATTTCATGCTCCTGGATGTCAGAATACAGCTTTCTTTGCAAACTCACATTCTTGTCAGATTGAGTTTCCTGACAATGCCCTGATCAAAAAAGCTGAGAACTGATGAAAACATGACTTTAACACTCATTTCATGCTCCTAGGATGTCAGAATACAGCTTTCTTTGCAAAACTCTTGTTCTAGTCAGATTTGAGTTTCCTGACAATGCCCTGATCAAAAAAGCTGAGAACTGATGAAAACATGACTTTAACACTCATTTCATGCTCCTAGGATGTCAGAATACAGCTTTCTTTGCAAAGTCACATTCTTGTCAGATTAGAGTTTAATGGCAATGCCCTGATCAAAAAAGCTGAGAACTGATGAAAACATGACTTTAACACACTCATTTCATGTTCCTGGGATGTCAGAATAAACAGCTTTCTTTGCGAAACTCACATTCTTTCAGATTTGAGTTTCCTGACAATGCCCTGATCAAAAAAGCTGAGAACTGATGAAAACATGACTTTAACACTCATTTCATGTTCCTGGGATGTCAGAATACAGCTTTCTTTGCAAAACTCATGTTCTTTTCAGACTTGAGTTTCCTGACAATGCCCTGATCAAAAAGCTGAGAACTGATGAAAACATGACTTTAACACTCATTTCATGCTCCTAGGATGTCAGAATACAGCTTTCTTTGCAAAACTCACGTTCTTGTCAGATTTGAGTTCCTGACAATGCCCTGATCAAAAAAGCTGAGAACTGATGAAAACATGACTTTAACACTCATTTCATGCTCCTAGGATGTCAGAATACAGCTTTCTTTGCAAAACTCACATTCTTGTCAGATTGAGTTTCCTGGCAATGCCCTGATCAAAAAGCTGAGAACTGATGAAAACATGACTTTAACACTCATTTCATGTTCCTGGGATGTCAGAATACAGCTTTCTTTGCAAAACTCACGTTCTTTCAGATTTGAGTTTCCTGACAATGCCCTGATCAAAAAGCTGAGAACTGATGAAAACATGACTTTAACACTCATTTCATGCTCCTGGATGTCAGAATACAGCTTTCTTTGCAAAACTCACGTTCTTTTCAGATTTGAGTTTCCTGACAATGCCCTGATCAAAAAAGCTGAGAACTGATGAAAACATGACTTTAACACTCATTTCATGCTCCTAGGATGTCAGAATACAGCTTTCTTTGCAAAGTCACGTTCTTGTCAGATTTGAGTTTCCTGACAATGCCCTGATCAAAAAGCTGAGAACTGATGAAAACATGACTTTAACACTCATTTCATGTTCCTAGGATGTCAGAATACAGCTTTCTTTGCAAAACTCTTGTTCTAGTCAGACTTGAGTTTCCTGACAATGCCCTGATCAAAAAAGCTGAGAACTGATGAAAACATGACTTTAACACTCATTTCATGCTCCTAGGATGTCAGAATACAGCTTTCTTTGCAAAAGTCACATTCTTGTCAGATTAGAGTTTAATGGCAATGCCCTGATCAAAAAAGCTGAGAACTTATGAAAACATGACTTTAACACTCATTTCATGTTCCTGGAATGTCAGAATACAGCTTTCTTTGCAAAACTCACGTTCTTTTCAGATTTGAGTTTCCTGACAATGCCCTGATCAAAAAAGCTGAGAACTGATGAAAACATGACTTTAACACTCATTTCATGTTCCTGGGATGTCAGAATACAGCTTCCTTTACAAAACTGATGTTCTTTTCAAACTTGAGTTTCCTGACAATGCCCTGATCAAAAAAGCTGAGAACTGATGAAATCATGACTTTAACACTCATTTCATGCTCCTAGGATGTCAGAATACAGCTTTCTTTGCAAAAGTCACATTCTTGTCAGATTTGAGTTTCCTGACAATGCCCTGATCAAAAAGCTGAGAACTGATGAAAACATGACTTTAACACTCATTTCATGTTCCTGGGATGTCAGAATACAGCTTTCTTTGCAAAACTCTTGTTCTAGTCAGACTTGAGTTTCCTGACAATGCCCTGATCAAAAAAGCTGAGAACTGAAGAAAACATGAATTTAACACTCATTTCATGCTCCTAGGATGTCAGAATACAGCTTTCTTTGCGAAAGTCACATTCTTGTCAGATTAGAGTTTAATGGCAATGCCCTGATCAAAAAAGCTGAGAACTGATGAAAACATGACTTTAACATTCATTTCATGTTCCTGGGATGTCAGAATACAGCTTTCTTTGCAAAACTCTTGTTCTCTTCAGATTTGAGTTTCCTGACAATGCCCTGATCAAAAAAGCTGAGAACTGATGAAAACATTACTTTAACACTCATTTCATGTTCCTGGATGTCAGAATACAGCTTCTTTGCAAAACTCATGTTCTTTTCAGACTTGAGTTTCCTGACAATGCCCTGATCAAAAAAGCTGAGAACTGATGAAAACATGACTTTAACACTCATTTCATGCTCCTAGGATGTCAGAATACAGCTTTCTTTGCAAAACTCACGTTCTTGTCAGATTTGAGTTTCCTGACAATGCCCTGATCAAAAAAGCTGAGAACTGATGAAAACATGACTTTAACACTCATTTCATGTTCCTGGGATGTCAGAATACAGCTTTCTTTGCAAAACTCTTGTTCTAGTCAGATTGAGTTTCCTGACAATGCCCTGATCAAAAAAGCTGAGAACTGATGAAAACATGACTTTAACACTCATTTCATGCTCCTAGGATGTCAGAATACAGCTTTCTTTGCAAAAGTCACATTCTTGTCAGATTAGAGTTTAATGGCAATGCCCTGATCAAAAAAGCTGAGAACTGATGAAAACATGACTTTAACACTCATTTCATGTTCCTGGGATGTCAGAATACAGCTTTCTTTGCAAAACTCACGTTCTTTTCAGATTTGAGTTTCCTGACAATGCCCTGATCAAAAAAGCTGAGAACTGATGAAAACATGACTTTAACACTCATTTTTTCCTGGGATGTCAGAATACAGCTTTCTTTGCAAAACTCATGTTCTTTTCAGACTTGAGTTTCCTGACAATGCCCTGATCAAAAAAGCTGAGAACTGATGAAAACATGACTTTAACACTCATTTCATGCTCCTAGGATGTCAGAATACAGCTTTCTTTGCAAAACTCTTTTCTAGTCAGATTGAGTTTCCTGACAATGCCCTGATCAAAAAAGCTGAGAACTGATGAAAACATGACTTTAACACTCATTTCATGCTCCTAGGATGTCAGAATACAGCTTTCTTTGCAAAACTCAGGTTCTTTTCAGATTTGAGTTTCCTGACAATGCCCTGATCAAAAAAGCTGAGAACTGATGAAAACATGACTTTAACACTCATTTCATGCTCCTGGATGTCAGAATACAGCTTTCTTTGCAAAACTCTTGTTCTAGTCAGACTTGAGTTTCCTGACAATGCCCTGATCAAAAAAGCTGAGAACTGATGAAAACATGACTTTAACACTCATTTCATGCTCCTAGGATGTCAGAATACAGCTTTCTTTGCAAAACTCAGTTCTTTTCAGATTTGAGTTTCCTGACAATGCCCTGATCAAAAAAGCTGAGAACTGATGAAAACATGACTTTAACACTCATTTCATGTTCCTGGGATGTCAGAATACAGCTTTCTTTGCAAAACTCTTGTTCTAGTCAGATTGAGTTTCCTGACAATGCCCTGATCAAAAAAGCTGAGAACTGATGAAAACATGACTTTAACACTCATTTCATGCTCCTAGGATGTCAGAATACAGCTTTCTTTGCAAAACTCACATTCTTGTCAGATTGAGTTTCCTGACAATGCCCTGATCAAAAAAGCTGAGAACTGATGAAAACATGACTTTAACACTCATTTCATGCTCCTAGGATGTCAGAATACAGCTTTCTTTGCAAAACTCACGTTCTTGTCAGATTTGAGTTTCCTGACAATGCCCTGATCAAAAAGCTGAGAACTGATGAAAACATGACTTTAACACTCATTTCATGTTCCTGGGATGTCAGAATACAGCTTTCTTTGCAAAACTCTTGTTCTTGTCAGATTGAGTTTCCTGACAATGCCCTGATCAAAAAAGCTGAGAACTGATGAAAACATGACTTTAACACTCATTTTGTTCCTAGGATGTCAGAATACAGCTTTCTTTGCAAAACTCATGTTCTTTTCAGACTTGAGTTTCCTGACAATGCCCTGATCAAAAAAGCTGAGAACTGATGAAAACATGACTTTAACACTCATTTCATGCTCCTAGGATGTCAGAATACAGCTTTCTTTGCAAAACTCATTTTCTTGTCAGATTGAGTTTCCTGACAATGCCCTGATCAAAAAAGCTGAGAACTGATGAAAACATGACTTTAACACTCATTTCATGCTCCTGGGATGTCAGAATACAGCTTTCTTTGCAAAACTCTTGTTCTAGTCAGATTGAGTTTCCTGACAATGCCCTGATCAAAAAGCTGAGAACTGATGAAAACATGACTTTAACACTCATTTCATGCTCCTAGGATGTCAGAATACAGCTTTCTTTGCAAAACTCAGGTTCTTTTCAGATTTGAGTTTCCTGACAATGCCCTGATCAAAAAAGCTGAGAACTGATGAAAACATGACTTTAACATTCATTTCATGTTCCTGGGATGTCAGAATACAGCTTTCTTTGCAAAACTCTTGTTCTAGTCAGACTTGAGTTTCCTGACAATGCCCTGATCAAAAAAGCTGAGAACTGATGAAATCATGACTTTAACACTCATTTCATGCTCCTAGGATGTCAGAATACAGTTTTCTTTGCAAAAGTCACATTCTTGTCAGATTAGAGTTTATGGCAATGCCCTGATCAAAAAGCTGAGAACTGATGAAAACATGACTTTAACACTCATTTCATGTTCCTGGGATGTCAGAATACAGCTTTCTTTGCAAAACTCACGTTCTTTTCAGATTTGAGTTTCCTGACAATGCCCTGATCAAAAAAGCTGAGAACTGATGAAAACATGACTTTAACACTCATTTCATGTTCCTGGATGTCAGAATACAGCTTTCTTTGCAAAACTCATGTTCTTTTCAGACTTGAGTTTCCTGACAATGCCCTGATCAAAAAAGCTGAGAACTGATGAAAACATGACTTTAACACTCATTTCATGCTCCTAGGATGTCAGAATACAGCTTTCTTTGCGAAACTCATGTTCTTTTCAGATTTGAGTTTCCTGACAATGCCCTGATCAAAAAGCTGAGAACTAATGAAAACATGACTTTAACACTCATTTCATGTTCCTGGGATGTCAGAATACAGCTTTCTTTGCAAAACTCTTGTTCTAGTCAGACTTGAGTTTCCTGACAATGCCCTGATCAAAAAAGCTGAGAACTGATGAAAACATGACTTTAACACTCATTTCATGCTCCTAGGATGTCAGAATACAGCTTTCTTTGCAAAACTCACATTCTTGTCAGATTAGAGTTTAATGACAATGCCCTGATCAAAAAAGCTGAGAACTGATGAAAACATGACTTTAACACTCATTTCATGCTCCTAGGATGTCAGAATACAGCTTTCTTTGCAAAACTCACATTCTTTTCACATTTGAGTTTCCTGTCAATGCCCTGATCAAAAAAACTGAGAACTGATAAGAACATGACTTTAACACTCATTTCATGTTCCTTGGATGTCAGAATACAGCTTTCTTTGCAAAACTCTAGTTCTAGTCATACTTGAGTTTCCTGACAATGCGCTGATCAAAAAAGCTGAGAACTGATGAAAACATGACTTTAACACTCATTTCATGCTCCTAGGATATCAGAATACAGCATTCTTTACAAAAGTCACATTCTTGTCAGATTAGAGTTTAATGGCAATGCCCTGATCAAAAAAGCTGAGAACTGATGAAAACATGACTTTAACACTCATTTCATGTTCCTGGGATGTCAGAATACAGCTTTCTTTGCAAAACTCATGTTCTTTTCAGATTTGAGTTTCCTGACAATGCCCTGATCAAAAAAGCTGAGAACTGATGAAAACATGACTTTAACACTCATTTCATGTTCCTGGGATGTCAGAATACAGCTTTCTTTGCAAAACTCAGGTTCTTTTCAGATTTGAGTTTCCTGACAATGCCCTGATCAAAAAAGCTGAGAACTGATGAAAACATGACTTTAACACTCATTTCATGTTCCTGGATGTCAGAATACAGCTTTCTTTGCAAAACTCTTGTTCTTTCAGATTGAGTTTCCTGACAATGCCCTGATCAAAAAGCTGAGAACTGATGAAAACATGACTTTAACACTCATTTCATGCTCCTAGGATGTCAGAATACAGCTTTCTTTGCAAAACTCTTGTTCTAGTCAGATTTGAGTTTCCTGACAATGCCCTGATCAAAAAAGCTGAGAACTGATGAAAACATGACTTTAACACTCATTTCATGCTCCTAGGATGTCAGAATACAGCTTTCTTTGCAAAACTCACATTCTTGTCAGATTAGAGTTTCCTGACAATGCCCTGATCAAAAAAGCTGAGAACTGATGAAAACATGACTTTAACACTCATTTCATGTTCCTGGATGTCAGAATACAGCTTTCTTTGCAAAACTCACATTCTTTTCAGATTTGAGTTTCCTGACAATGCCCTGATCAAAAAAGCTGAGAACTGATGAAAACATGACTTTAACACTCATTTCATGTTCCTGGGATGTCAGAATACAGCTTTCTTTGCAAAACTCATGTTCTTTTCAGACTTGAGTTTCCTGACAATGCCCTGATCAAAAAAGCTGAGAACTGATGAAAACATGACTTTAACACTTATTTCATGCTCCTAGGATGTCAGAATACAGCTTTCTTTGCAAAACTCACGTTCTTGTTAGATTTGAGTTTCCTGACAATGCCCTGATCAAAAAAGCTGAGAACTGATGAAAACATGACTTTAACACTCATTTCATGCTCCTAGGATGTCAGAATACAGCTTTCTTTGCAAAAGTCACATTCTTGTCAGATTAGAGTTTAATGGCAATGCCCTGATCAAAAAAGCTGAGAACTGATGAAAACATGACTTTAACACTCATTTCATGTTCCTGGATGTCAGAATACAGCTTTCTTTGCAAACTCACGTTCTTTTCAGATTTGAGTTTCCTGACAATGCCCTGATCAAAAAAGCTGAGAACTGATGAAAACATGACTTTAACACTCATTTCATGTTCCTGGAATGTCAGAATACAGCTTTTTTTGCAAAACTCTCGTTCTAGTCAGACTTGAGTTTCCTGACAATGCCCTGATCAAAAAGCTGAGAACTGATGAAAACATGACTTTAACACTCATTTCATGCTCCTAGGATGTCAGAATACAGCATTATTTGCAAAAGTCACATTCTTGTCAGATTAGAGTTTAATGGCAATGCCCTGATCAAAAAGCTGAGAACTGATGAAAACATGACTTTAACACTCATTTCATGTTCCTGGATGTCAGAATACAGCTTTCTTTGCAAAACTCACGTTCTTTTCAGATTTGAGTTTCCTGACAATGCCCTGATCAAAAAAGCTGAGAACTGATGAAAACATGACTTTAACACTCATTTTATGTTCCTGGGATATCAGAATACAGCTTCCTTTAAGAAAACTGATGTTCTTTTCAGACTTGAGTTTCCTGACAATGCCCTGATCAAAAAAGCTGAGAACTGATGAAAACATGACTTTAGCACTCATTTCATGCTCCTAGGATGTCAGAATACCGCTTTCTTTGCAAAAGTCACACTCTTGTCAGATCAGAGTTTAATGGCAATGCCCTGATCAAAAAATCTGAGAACTGATGAAAACATGACTTTAACACTCATTTCATGCTCCTAGGATGTCAGAATACAGCTTTCTTTGAGAAACTCATGTTCTTTTCAGATTTGAGTTTCCTGACAATGCCCTGATCAAAAAGCTGAGAACTGATGAAAACATGACTTTAACACTCATTTCATGTTCCTGGATGTCAGAATACAGCTTTCTTTGCAAAACTCTTGTTCTTCAGATTGAGTTTCCTGACAATGCCCTGATCAAAAAAGCTGAGAACTGATGAAAACATGACTTTAACACTCATTTCATGCTCCTAGGATGTCAGAATACAGCTTTCTTTGCAAATCTCAGGTTCTTTTCAGATTTGAGTTTCCTGTCAATGCCCTGATCAAAAAAGCTGAGAACTGATGAAAACATGACTAACATTCATTTCATGTTCCTGGGATGTCAGAATACAGCTTTCTTTGCAAAACTCTTGTTCTAGTCAGACTTGAGTTTCCTGACAATGCCCTGATCAAAAAAGCTGAGAACTGATGAAAACATGACTTTAACACTCATTTCATGCTCCTAAGATGTCAGAATACAGCTTTCTTTGCAAACCTCAAGTTCTTGTGAGATTTTAGTTTCCTGAAAATGATCTAATCAAAAAGATGAGAACTGATGAAAACATGACTTTAACACTCATTTCATGTTCCTGGGATGTCAGAATACAGCTTTCTTTGCAAAACTCTTGTTCTAGTCAGATTTGAGTTTCCTGACAATGCTCTGATCAAAAAAGCTGAGAACTATTGAAATCATGACTGTAACACTCATTTCATGCTCCTAGGATGTCAGAATACAGCTTTCTTTGCAAAACTCACATTCTTGTCAGATTAGAGTTTCCTGCAATGCCCTGATCAAAAAGCTGAGAACTGATGAAAACATGACTTTAACACTCATTTCATGTCCTAGGATGTCAGAATACAGCTTTCTTTGCAAAACTCACGTTCTTTTCAGATTTGAGTTTCCTGACAATGCCCTGATCAAAAAGCTGAGAACTGATGAAAACATGACTTTAACACTCATTTCATGTTCCTGGGATGTCAGAATACAGCTTTCTTTGCAAAACTCTTGTTCTTGTCAGACTTGAGTTTCCTGACAATGCCCTGATCAAAAAAGCTGAGAACTGATGAAAACATGACTTTAACACTCATTTCATGCTCCTAGGATGTCAGAATACAGCTTTCTTTGCAAAACTCAGGTTCTTTTCAGATTTGAGTTTCCTGACAATGCCCTGATCAAAAAAGCTGAGAACTGATGAAAACATGACTTTAACACTCATTTCATGTTCCAGGATGTCAGAATACAGCTTTCTTTGCAAAACTCTTGTTCTTTCAGACTTGAGTTTCCTGACAATGCCCTGATCAAAAAAGCTGAGAACTGATGAAAACATGACTTTAACACTCATTTCATGTTCCTAGGATGTCAGAATACAGCTTTCTTTGCAAAACTCTTGTTCTAGTCAGACTTGAGTTTCCTGACAATGCCCTGATCAAAAAAGCTGAGAACTGATGAAAACATGACTTTAACACTCATTTCATGTTCCTGGGATGTCAGAATACAGCTTTCTTTGCAAAACTCTTGTTCTAGTCAGACTTGAGTTTCCTGACAATGCCCTGATCAAAAAAGCTGAGAACTGATGAAAACATGACTTTAACACTCATTTCATGCTCCTAGGATGTCAGAATACAGCTTTCTTTGCAAAAGTCACATTCTTGTCAGATTGAGTTTCCTGCAATGCCCTGATCAAAAAAGCTGAGAACTGATGAAAACATGACTTTAACACTCATTTCATGTTCCTGGGATGTCAGAATACAGCTTTCTTTGCAAAACTCACGTTCTTTTCAGATTTGAGTTTCCTGACAATGCCCTGATCAAAAAAGCTGAGAACTGATGAAAACATGACTTTAACACTCATTTCATGCTCCTAGGATGTCAGAATACAGCTTTCTTTGCAAAACTCACATTCTTGTCAGATTAGAGTTTCCTGACAATGCCCTGATCAAAAAAGCTGAGAACTGATGAAAACATGACTTTAACACTCATTTCATGTTCCTGGATGTCAGAATACAGCTTTCTTTGCAAAACTCACGTTTTGTCAGATTTGAGTTTCCTGACAATGCCCTGATCAAAAAAGCTGAGAACTGATGAAAACATGACTTTAACACTCATTTCATGCTCCTAGGATGTCAGAATACAGCTTTCTTTGCAAAACTCTTGTTCTTTCAGATTGAGTTTCCTGACAATGCCCTGATCAAAAAGCTGAGAACTGATGAAAACATGACTTTAACACTCATTTCATGCTCCTAGGATGTCAGAATACAGCTTTCTTTGCAAAACTCTTGTTCTTGTCAGATTGAGTTTCCTGACAATGCCCTGATCAAAAAAGCTGAGAACTGATGAAAACATGACTTTAACACTCATTTCATGCTCCTAGGATGTCAGAATACAGCTTTCTTTGCAAAACTCACGTTCTTTTCAGATTTGAGTTTCCTGACAATGCCCTGATCAAAAAAGCTGAGAACTGATGAAAACATGACTTTAACACTCATTTCATGCTCCTAGGATGTCAGAATACAGCTTTCTTTGCAAAACTCTTGTTCTTCAGACTTGAGTTTCCTGACAATGCCCTGATCAAAAAAGCTAAGAACTGATGAGAACATGACTTTAACACTCATTTCATGCTCCTAGGATGTCAGAATACAGCTTTATTTGCAAAAGTCACATTCTTGTCAGACTTGAGTTTCCTGACAATGCCCTGATCAAAAAAGCTGAGAACTGATGAAAACATGACTTTAACATTCATTTCATGTTCCTGGGATGTCAGAATACAGCTTTCTTTGCAAAACTCTTGTTCTAGTCAGACTTGAGTTTCCTGACAATGCCTTGATCAAAAAAGCTGAGAACTGATGAAATCATGACTTTAACACTCATTTCATGCTCCTAGGATGTCAGAATACAGTTTTCTTTGCAAAAGTCACATTCTTGTCAGATTAGAGTTTAATGGCAATGCCCTGATCAAAAAAGCTGAGAACTGATGAAAACATGACTTTAACACTCATTTCATGTTCCTGGGACGTCAGAAAAAACAGCTTTCTTTGCGAAACTCACGTTCTTTTCAGATTTGAGTTTCCTGACAATGCAGTATTCACAAAAAGCTGAGAACTGATGAAAACATGACTTTAACACTTATTTCATGCTCCTAGGATGTCAGAATACAGCTTTCTCTGCAAAACTCAGGTTCTTTTCAGATTTGAGTTTCCTGTCAATGCCCTGATCAAAAAAGCTGAGAAATGATGAAAACATGACTTTAACATTCATTTCATGTTCCTGGAATGTCAGAATACAGCTTCCTTTACAAAACTGATGTTCTTTTCAAACTTGAGTTTCCTGACAATGCCCTGATCAAAAAAGCTGAGAACTGATGAACACATGACTTTAACACTTATTTCATGCTCCTAGGATGTCAGAATACAGCTTTCTTTGCAAAACTCACGTTCTTGTCAGATTTGAGTTTCCTGACAATGCCCTGATCAAAAAAGCTGAGAACTGATGAAAACATGACTTTAACACTCATTTCATGCTCCTAGGATGTCAGAATACAGCTTTCTTTGCAAAACTCAGGTTCTTTTCAGATTTGAGTTTCCTGACAATGCCCTGATCAAAAAAGCTGAGAACTGATGAAAACATGACTTTAACACTCATTTCATGTTCCTGGGATGTCAGAATACAGCTTTCTTTGCAAAACTCTTGTTCTTTCAGACTTGAGTTTCCTGACAATGCCCTGATCAAAAAGCTGAGAACTGATGAAAACATGACTTTAACACTCATTTCATGCTCCTAGGATGTCAGAATACAGCTTTCTTTGCAAAACTCAGTTCTTTTCAGATTTGAGTTTCCTGACAATGCCCTGATCAAAAAAGCTGAGAACTGATGAAAACATGACTTTAACACTCATTTCATGCTCCTAGGATGTCAGAATACAGCTTTCTTTGCAAAAGTCACATTCTTGTCAGATTAGAGTTTCCTGGCAATGCCCTGATCAAAAAAGCTGAGAACTGATGAAAACATGACTTTAACACTCATTTCATGTTCCTGGGATGTCAGAATACAGCTTTCTTTGCAAAACTCACGTTCTTTTCAGATTGAGTTTCCTGACAATGCCCTGATCAAAAAAGCTGAGAACTGATGAAAACATGACTTTAACACTCATTTCATGCTCCTAGGATGTCAGAATACAGCTTTCTTTGCAAAACTCATTCTTTTCAGATTTGAGTTTCCTGACAATGCCCTGATCAAAAAAGCTGAGAACTGATGAAAACATGACTTTAACACTCATTTCATGCTCCTAGGATGTCAGAATACAGCTTTCTTTGCAAAACTCACGTTCTTTTCAGATTTGAGTTTCCTGACAATGCCCTGATCAAAAAAGCTGAGAACTGATGAAAACATGACTTTAACACTCATTTCATGTTCCTGGGATGTCAGAATACAGCTTTCTTTGCGAATCTCACGTTCTTTTCAGATTTGAGTTTCCTGACAATGCCCTGATCAAAAAAGCTGAGAACTGATGAAAACATGACTTTAACACTCATTTCATGCTCCTAGGATGTCAGAATACAGCTTTCTTTGCAAAACTCACGTTCTTTTCAGATTTGAGTTTCCTGACAATGCCCTGATCAAAAAAGCTGAGAACTGATGAAAACATGACTTTAACACTCATTTCATGTTCCTGGATGTCAGAATACAGCTTTCTTTGCAAAACTCATGTTCTTTTCAGATTGAGTTTCCTGACAATGCCCTGATCAAAAAAGCTGAGAACTGATGAAAACATGACTTTAACACTCATTTCATGCTCCTAGGATGTCAGAATACAGCTTTCTTTGCAAAACTCACGTTCTTGTCAGATTTGAGTTTCCTGACAATGCCCTGATCAAAAAGCTGAGAACTGATGAAAACATGACTTTAACACTCATTTCATGCTCCTAGGATGTCAGAATACAGCTTTCTTTGCAAAACTCAGTTCTTTTCAGATTTGAGTTTCCTGACAATGCCCTGATCAAAAAAGCTGAGAACTGATGAAAACATGACTTTAACACTCATTTCATGTTCCTGGGATGTCAGAATACAGCTTTCTTTGCAAAACTCTTGTTCTAGTCAGATTGAGTTTCCTGACAATGCCCTGATCAAAAAGCTGAGAACTGATGAAAACATGACTTTAACACTCATTTCATGCTCCTAGGATGTCAGAATACAGCTTTCTTTGCAAAACTCAGTTCTTTTCAGATTTGAGTTTCCTGACAATGCCCTGATCAAAAAAGCTGAGAACTGATGAAAACATGACTTTAACACTCATTTCATGCTCCTAGGATGTCAGAATACAGCTTTCTTTGCAAAAGTCACATTCTTGTCAGATTAGAGTTTAATGGCAATGCCCTGATCAAAAAAGCTGAGAACTGATGAAAACATGACTTTAACACTCATTTCATGTTCCTGGATGTCAGAATACAGCTTTCTTTGCAAAACTCACGTTCTTTTCAGATTTGAGTTTCCTGACAATGCCCTGATCAAAAAAGCTGAGAACTGATGAAAACATGACTTTAACACTCATTTCATGCTCCTAGGATGTCAGAATACAGCTTTCTTTGCAAAACTCTTGTTCTGTCAGACTTGAGTTTCCTGACAATGCCCTGATCAAAAAAGCTGAGAACTGATGAAAACATGACTTTAACACTCATTTCATGCTCCTAGGATGTCAGAATACAGCTTTCTTTGCAAAACTCAGGTTCTTTTCAGATTTGAGTTTCCTGACAATGCCCTGATCAAAAAAGCTGAGAACTAATGAAAACATGACTTTAACACTCATTTCATGCTCCTAGGATGTCAGAATACAGCTTTCTTTGCGAATCTCACGTTCTTTTCAGATTTGAGTTTCCTGACAATGCCCTGATCAAAAAAGCTGAGAACTGATGAAAACAAGACTTTAACACTCATTTCATGTTCCTGGATGTCAGAATACAGCTTTCTTTGCAAAACTCTGTTCTTGTCAGATTTGAGTTTCCTGACAATGCCCTGATCAAAAAAGCTGAGAACTGATGAAAACATGACTTTAACACTCATTTCATGCTCCTAGGATGTCAGAATACAGCTTTCTTTGCAAAACTCAGGTTCTTTTCAGATTTGAGTTTCCTGACAATGCCCTGATCAAAAAAGCTGAGAACTGATGAAAACATGACTTTAACACTCATTTCATGCTCCTAGGATGTCAGAATACAGCTTTCTTTGCAAAACTCACATTCTTGTCAGATTAGAGTTTCCTGACAATGCCCTGATCAAAAAGCTGAGAACTGATGAAAACATGACTTTAACACTCATTTCATGTTCCTGGATGTCAGAATACAGCTTTCTTTGCAAAACTCATGTTCTTCAGATTTGAGTTTCCTGACAATGCCCTGATCAAAAAGCTGAGAACTGATGAAAACATGACTTTAACACTCATTTCATGCTCCTAGGATGTCAGAATACAGCTTTCTTTGCAAAACTCAGTTCTTTTCAGATTTGAGTTTCCTGACAATGCCCTGATCAAAAAAGCTGAGAACTGATGAAAACATGACTTTAACACTCATTTCATGCTCCTAGGATGTCAGAATACAGCTTTCTTTGCAAAACTCACGTTCTTTTCAGATTTGAGTTTCCTGACAATGCCCTGATCAAAAAAGCTGAGAACTGATGAAAACATGACTTTAACACTCATTTCATGCTCCTAGGATGTCAGAATACAGCTTTCTTTGCAAAACTCATGTTCTTTTCAGATTGAGTTTCCTGACAATGCCCTGATCAAAAAAGCTGAGAACTGATGAAAACATGACTTTAACACTCATTTCATGCTCCTAGGATGTCAGAATACAGCTTTCTTTGCAAAACTCACGTTCTTTTCAGATTTGAGTTTCCTGACAATGCCCTGATCAAAAAAGCTGAGAACTGATGAAAACATGACTTTAACACTCATTTCATGTTCCTGGATGTCAGAATACAGCTTTCTTTGCAAAACTCTTCTTGTCAGATTTGAGTTTCCTGACAATGCCCTGATCAAAAAAGCTGAGAACTGATGAAAACATGACTTTAACACTCATTTCATGTTCCTAGGATGTCAGAATACAGCTTTCTTTGCAAAACTCTTGTTCTAGTCAGATTTGAGTTTCCTGACAATGCCCTGATCAAAAAAGCTGAGAACTGATGAAAACATGACTTTAACACTCATTTCATGCTCCTAAGATGTCAGAATACAGCTTTCTTTGCAAAACTCAGGTTCTTTTCAGATTTGAGTTTCCTGACAATGCCCTGATCAAAAAAGCTGAGAACTGATGAAAACATGACTTTAACACTCATTTCATGCTCCTAGGATGTCAGAATACAGCTTTCTTTGCAAAACTCACATTCTTGTCAGATTAGAGTTTCCTGACAATGCCCTGATCAAAAAGCTGAGAACTGATGAAAACATGACTTTAACACTCATTTCATGTTCCTAGGATGTCAGAATACAGCTTTCTTTGCAAAACTCATGTTCTTTTCAGATTTGAGTTTCCTGACAATGCCCTGATCAAAAAGCTGAGAACTGATGAAACATGACTTTAACACTCATTTCATGCTCCTGGATGTCAGAATACAGCTTTCTTTGCAAAACTCATGTTCTTTTCAGATTTGAGTTTCCTGACAATGCCCTGATCAAAAAGCTGAGAACTGATGAAAACATGACTTTAACACTCATTTCATGTCCTGGATGTCAGAATACAGCTTTCTTTGCAAAACTCTTGTTCTTTCAGACTTGAGTTTCCTGACAATGCCCTGATCAAAAAAGCTGAGAACTGATGAAAACATGACTTTAACACTCATTTCATGCTCCTAGGATGTCAGAATACAGCTTTCTTTGCAAAAGTCACATTCTTGTCAGATTAGAGTTTAATGGCAATGCCCTGATCAAAAAAGCTGAGAACTGATGAAAACATGACTTTAACACTCATTTCATGTTCCTGGATGTCAGAAAACAGCTTTCTTTGCAAACTCACGTTCTTTTCAGATTTGAGTTTCCTGACAATGCCCTGATCAAAAAGCTGAGAACTGATGAAAACATGACTTTAACACTCATTTCATGTTCCTGGATGTCAGAATACAGCTTTCTTTGCAAAACTCTTGTTCTAGTCAGACTTGAGTTTCCTGACAATGCCCTGATCAAAAAAGCTGAGAACTGATGAAAACATGACTTTAACACTCATTTCATGCTCCTAGGATGTCAGAATACAGCTTTCTTTGCGAAAGTCACATTCTTCTCAGATTAGAGTTTAATGGCAATGCCCTGATCAAAAAAGCTGAGAACTGATGAAAACATGACTTTAACATTCATTTCATGTTCCTGGGATGTCAGAATACAGCTTTCTTTGCAAAACTCACGTTCTTTCAGATTTGAGTTTCCTGACAATGCCCTGATCAAAAAAGCTGAGAACTGATGAAAACATGACTTTAACACTCATTTCATGCTCCTAGGATGTCAGAATACAGCTTTCTTTGCAAAACTCAGGTTCTTTTCAGATTTGAGTTTCCTGACAATGCCCTGATCAAAAAAGCTGAGAACTGATGAAAACATGACTTTAACACTCATTTCATGTTCCTGGATGTCAGAATACAGCTTTCTTTGCAAAACTCTTGTTCTAGTCAGACTTGAGTTTCCTGACAATGCCCTGATCAAAAAGCTGAGAACTGATGAAAACATGACTTTAACACTCATTTCATGCTCCTAGGATGTCAGAATACAGCTTTCTTTGCGAATCTCACGTTCTTTTCAGATTTGAGTTTCCTGACAATGCCCTGATCAAAAAAGCTGAGAACTGATGAAAACAAGACTTTAACATTCATTTCATGTTCCAGGGATGTCAGAATACAGCTTTCTTTGCAAAACTCTTGTTCTAGTCAGACTTGAGTTTCCTAACAATGCCCTGATCAAAAAAGCTGAGAACTGATGAAAACATGACTTTAACACTCATTTCATGCTCCTAGGATGTCAGAATACAGCTTTCTTTGCAAAAGTCACATTCTTGTCAGCATACAGGGTTCTTTGCAAAACTCTTGTTCTAGTCAGACTTGAATTTCCTGACAATGCCCTGATCAAAAAAGCTGAGAACTGATGAACACATGACTTTAACACTTATTTCATGCTCCTAGGATGTCAGAATACAGCTTTCTTTGCAAAAGTCACATTCTTGTCAGATTAGAGTTTCCTGACAATGCCCTGATCAAAAAAGCTGAGAACTGATGAAAACATGACTTTAACACTCATTTCATGTTCCTGGGATGTCAGAATACAGCTTTCTTTGCAAAACTCACGTTCTTTTCAGATTTGAGTTTCCTGACAATGCCCTGATCAAAAAAGCTGAGAACTGATGAAAACATGACTTTAACACTCATTTCATGCTCCTAGGATGTCAGAATACAGCTTTCTTTGCAAAACTCAGGTTCTTTTCAGATTTGAGTTTCCTGACAATGCCCTGATCAAAAAAGCTGAGAACTGATGAAAACATGACTTTAACACTCATTTCATGTTCCTGGATGTCAGAATACAGCTTTCTTTGCAAAACTCTTGTTCTAGTCAGATTTGAGTTTCCTGACAATGCCCTGATCAAAAAAGCTGAGAACTGATGAAAACATGACTTTAACACTCATTTCATGTCCTGGATGTCAGAATACAGCTTTCTTTGCAAAACTCAGTTCTTTTCAGACTTGAGTTTCCTGACAATGCCCTGATCAAAAAAGCTGAGAACTGATGAAAACATGACTTTAACACTCATTTCATGCTCCTAGGATGTCAGAATACAGCTTTCTTTGCAAAAGTCACATTCTTGTCAGATTAGAGTTTAATGACAATGCCCTGATCAAAAAAGCTGAGAACTGATGAAAACATGACTTTAACACTCATTTCATGTTCCTGGGATGTCAGAATACAGCTTTCTTTGCAAAACTCACGTTCTTTTCAGATTTGAGTTTCCTGACAATGCCCTGATCAAAAAGCTGAGAACTGATGAAAACATGACTTTAACACTCATTTCATGTTCCTAGGATGTCAGAATACAGCTTTCTTTGCAAAACTCTTGTTCTTGTCAGACTTGAGTTTCCTGACAATGCCCTGATCAAAAAAGCTGAGAACTGATGAAAACATGACTTTAACACTCATTTCATGCTCCTAGGATGTCAGAATACAGCTTTCTTTGCAAAAGTCACATTCTTGTCAGATTAGAGTTTCCTGACAATGCCCTGATCAAAAAAGCTGAGAACTGATGAAAACATGACTTTAACACTCATTTCATGCTCCTAGGATGTCAGAATACAGCTTTCTTTGCAAAACTCACGTTCTTTTCAGATTTGAGTTTCCTGACAATGCCCTGATCAAAAAGCTGAGAACTGATGAAAACATGACTTTAACACTCATTTCATGTTCCTAGGATGTCAGAATACAGCTTTCTTTGCAAAACTCATGTTCTTTCAGACTTGAGTTTCCTGACAATGCCCTGATCAAAAAAGCTGAGAACTGATGAAAACATGACTTTAACACTCATTTCATGCTCCTAGGATGTCAGAATACAGCTTTCTTTGCAAAACTCACGTTCTTGTCAGATTTGAGTTTCCTGACAATGCCCTGATCAAAAAAGCTGAGAACTGATGAAAACATGACTTTAACACTCATTTCATGCTCCTAGGATGTCAGAATACAGCTTTCTTTGCAAAACTCAGGTTCTTTTCAGATTTGAGTTTCCTGACAATGCCCTGATCAAAAAAGCTGAGAACTGATGAAAACATGACTTTAACACTCATTTCATGTTCCTAGGATGTCAGAATACAGCTTTCTTTGCAAAACTCTTGTTCTTTCAGATTTGAGTTTCCTGACAATGCCCTGATCAAAAAGCTGAGAACTGATGAAAACATGACTTTAACACTCATTTCATGTCCTAGGATGTCAGAATACAGCTTTCTTTGCAAAACTCATGTTCTTTCAGATTTGAGTTTCCTGACAATGCCCTGATCAAAAAAGCTGAGAACTGATGAAAACATGACTTTAACACTCATTTCATGCTCCTAGGATGTCAGAATACAGCTTTCTTTGCAAAACTCAGGTTCTTTTCAGATTTGAGTTTCCTGACAATGCCCTGATCAAAAAAGCTGAGAACTGATGAAAACATGACTTTAACACTCATTTCATGCTCCTAGGATGTCAGAATACAGCTTTCTTTGCAAAGTCACATTCTTGTCAGATTAGAGTTTCCTGGCAATGCCCTGATCAAAAAAGCTGAGAACTGATGAAAACATGACTTTAACACTCATTTCATGCTCCTGGATGTCAGAATACAGCTTTCTTTGCAAAACTCACGTTCTTTTCAGATTTGAGTTTCCTGACAATGCCCTGATCAAAAAAGCTGAGAACTGATGAAAACATGACTTTAACACTCATTTCATGCTCCTAGGATGTCAGAATACAGCTTTCTTTGCAAAACTCAGTTCTTTTCAGATTTGAGTTTCCTGACAATGCCCTGATCAAAAAAGCTGAGAACTGATGAAAACATGACTTTAACACTCATTTCATGCTCCTAGGATGTCAGAATACAGCTTTCTTTGCAAAAGTCACATTCTTGTCAGATTAGAGTTTATGGCAATGCCCTGATCAAAAAAGCTGAGAACTGATGAAAACATGACTTTACCACTCATTTCATGTTCCTGGGATGTCAAAAAACAGCTTTCTTTGCAAAACTCACGTTCTTGTTAGATTTTAGTTTCCTGAAAATGCCCAGATCAAAAAGCTGAGATCTGATGAAAACATTACTTTAACACTCATTTCATGCTCCTAGGATGTCAGAATACAGCTTTCTTTGCAAAACTCTTGTTCTAGTCAGACTTGAGTATCCTGACAATGCCCTGATCAAAAAAGCTGAGAACTGATGAAAACATGACTTTAACACTCATTTCATGCTCCTAGGATGTCAGAATACAGCTTTCTTTGCAAAATCACATTCTTGTCAGATTAGAGTTTCCTGACAATGCCCTGATCAAAAAGCTGAGAACTGATGAAAACATGACTTTAACACTCATTTCATGTTCCTGGATGTCAGAATACAGCTTTCTTTGCAAAACTCATGTTCTTTTCAGATTTGAGTTTCCTGACAATGCCCTGATCAAAAAGCTGAGAACTGATGAAAACATGACTTTAACACTCATTTCATGTTCCTGGATGTCAGAATACAGCTTTCTTTGCAAAACTCTGTTCTTTTCAGACTTGAGTTTCCTGACAATGCCCTGATCAAAAAAGCTGAGAACTGATGAAAACATGACTTTAACACTCATTTCATGCTCCTAGGATGTCAGAATACAGCTTTCTTTGCAAAACTCACTTCTTGTCAGATTTGAGTTTCCTGGCAATGCCCTGATCAAAAAGCTGAGAACTGATGAAAACATGACTTTAACACTCATTTCATGCTCCTAGGATGTCAGAATACAGCTTTCTTTGCAAAACTCATGTTCTTTTCAGATTTGAGTTTCCTGACAATGCCCTGATCAAAAAGCTGAGAACTGATGAAAACATGACTTTAACACTCATTTCATGTTCCTGGGATGTCAGAATACAGCTTTCTTTGCAAAACTCACGTTCTTTTCAGATTTGAGTTTCCTGACAATGCCCTGATCACAAAAAGCTGAGAACTGATGAAAACATGACTTTAACACTCATTTCATGCTCCTAGGATGTCAGAATACAGCTTTCTTTGCAAAACTCAGTTCTTTTCAGATTTGAGTTTCCTGACAATGCCCTGATCAAAAAGCTGAGAACTGATGAAAACATGACTTTAACACTCATTTCATGTTCCTGGATGTCAGAATACAGCTTTCTTTGCAAAACTCATGTTCTTTTCAGATTTGAGTTTCCTGACAATGCCCTGATCAAAAAAGCTGAGAACTGATGAAACATGACTTTAACACTCATTTCATGCTCCTAGGATGTCAGAATACAGCTTTCTTTGCAAACTCAGGTTCTTTTCAGATTTGAGTTTCCTGACAATGCCCTGATCAAAAAAGCTGAGAACTGATGAAAACATGACTTTAACACTCATTTCATGCTCCTAGGATGTCAGAATACAGCTTTCTTTGCAAAACTCACATTCTTGTCAGATTGAGTTTCCTGACAATGCCCTGATCAAAAAAGCTGAGAACTGATGAAAACATGACTTTAACACTCATTTCATGTTCCTGGGATGTCAGAATACAGCTTTCTTTGCAAAACTCTTGTTCTAGTCAGACTTGAGTTTCCTGACAATGCCCTGATCAAAAAAGCTGAGAACTGATGAAACATGACTTTAACACTCATTTCATGCTCCTAGGATGTCAGAATACAGCTTTCTTTGCAAAACTCAGTTCTTTTCAGATTTGAGTTTCCTGACAATGCCCTGATCAAAAAAGCTGAGAACTGATGAAAACATGACTTTAACACTCATTTCATGCTCCTAGGATGTCAGAATACAGCTTTCTTTGCAAAACTCACTTCTTGTTCAGATTTGAGTTTCCTGACAATGCCCTGATCAAAAAGCTGAGAACTGATGAAAACATGACTTTAACACTCATTTCATGCTCCTAGGATGTCAGAATACAGCTTTCTTTGCAAAACTCAGGTTCTTTTCAGATTTGAGTTTCCTGACAATGCCCTGATCAAAAAAGCTGAGAACTGATGAAAACATGACTTTAACACTCATTTCATGCTCCTAGGATGTCAGAATACAGCTTTCTTTGCAAAAGTCACATTCTTGTCAGATTGAGTTTCCTGACAATGCCCTGATCAAAAAAGCTGAGAACTGATGAAAACATGACTTTAACACTCATTTCATGTTCCTGGGATGTCAGAATACAGCTTTCTTTGCAAAACTCACGTTCTTTTCAGATTTGAGTTTCCTGACAATGCCCTGATCAAAAAGCTGAGAACTGATGAAAACATGACTTTAACACTCATTTCATGTCCTGGGATGTCAGAATACAGCTTTCTTTGCAAAACTCAGTTCTTTTCAGATTTGAGTTTCCTGACAATGCCCTGATCAAAAAAGCTGAGAACTGATGAAACATGACTTTAACACTCATTTCATGCTCCTAGGATGTCAGAATACAGCTTTCTTTGCAAACTCACATTCTTGTCAGATTTGAGTTTCCTGACAATGCCCTGATCAAAAAGCTGAGAACTGATGAAAACATGACTTTAACACTCATTTCATGTTCCTGGGATGTCAGAAAACAGCTTTCTTTGCAAAACTCAGTTCTTTTCAGATTTGAGTTTCCTGACAATGCCCTGATCAAAAAAGCTGAGAACTGATGAAAACATGACTTTAACACTCATTTCATGCTCCTAGGATGTCAGAATACAGCTTTCTTTGAAACTCACATTCTTGTCAGATTTGAGTTTCCTGACAATGCCCTGATCAAAAAAGCTGAGAACTGATGAAACATGACTTTAACACTCATTTCATGTCCTGGATGTCAGAATACAGCTTTCTTTGCAAAACTCACGTTCTCTTCAGATTTGAGTTTCCTGACAATGCCCTGATCAAAAAAGCTGAGAACTGAAAAAACATGACTTTAACACTCATTTCATGCTCCTGGGATGTCAGAATACAGCTTTCTTTGCAAAACTCATGTTCTTTTCAGATTTGAGTTTCCTGACAATGCCCTGATCAAAAAGCTGAGAACTGATGAAAACATGACTTTAACACTCATTTCATGCTCCTAGGATGTCAGAATACAGCTTTCTTTGCAAAAGTCACATTCTTGTCAGATTAGAGTTTTAATGCAATGCCCTGATCAAAAAAGCTGAGAACTGATGAAAACATGACTTTAACACTCTTTCATGTTCCTGGGATGTCAGAATACAGCTTTTCTTTGCAAAACTCACATTCTTGTCAGATTTGAGTTTCCTGACAATGCCCTGATCAAAAAAGCTGAGAACTGATGAAAACATGACTTTAACACTCATTTCATGTTCCTGGATGTCAGAATACAGCTTTCTTTGCAAAACTCACGTTCTTTTCAGATTTGAGTTTCCTGACAATGCCCTGATCAAAAAAGCTGAGAACTGATGAAAACATGACTTTAACACTCATTTCATGTTCCTAGGATGTCAGAATACAGCTTTCTTTGCAAAACATGTTCTTTTCAGACTTGAGTTTCCTGACAATGCCCTGATCAAAAAAGCTGAGAACTGATGAAAACATGACTTTAACACTCATTTCATGCTCCTAGGATGTCAGAATACAGCTTTCTTTGCAAAAGTCACATTCTTGTCAGATTAGAGTTTAATGGCAATGCCCTGATCAAAAAGCTGAGAACTGATGAAAACATGACTTTAACACTCATTTCATGTCCTGGGATGTCAGAATACAGCTTTCTTTTGCAAAACTCATGTTCTTTTCAGATTTGAGTTTCCTGACAATGCCCTGATCAAAAAAGCTGAGAACTGATGAAAACATGACTTTAACACTCATTTCATGCTCCTAGGATGTCAGAATACAGCTTTCTTTGCAAAACTCATTCTTGTCAGATTAGAGTTTCCTGGCAATGCCCTGATCAAAAAAGCTGAGAACTGATGAAAACATGACTTTAACACTCATTTCATGTTCCTGGGATGTCAGAATACAGCTTTCTTTGCAAAACTCTTGTTCTTTTCAGATTTGAGTTTCCTGACAATGCCCTGATCAAAAAAGCTGAGAACTGATGAAAACATGACTTTAACACTCATTTCATGCTCCTAGGATGTCAGAATACAGCTTTCTTTTTGAAACTCATGTTCTTTCAGATTAGAGTTTAGGCAATGCCCTGATCAAAAAGCTGAGAACTGATGAAAACATCACTTTAACACTCATTTCATGTTCCTGGGACGTCAGAATACAGCTTTCTTTGCAAAACTCACGTTCTTTTCAGATTTGAGTTTCCTGACAATGCCCTGATCAAAAAGCTGAGAACTGATGAAACATGACTTTAACACTCATTTCATGTTCCTAGGATGTCAGAATACAGCTTTCTTTGCAAAACTCTTGTCTTAGTCAGACTTGAGTTTCCTGACAATGCCCTGATCAAAAAGCTGAGAACTGATGAAAACATGACTTTAACACTCATTTCATGCTCCTAGGATGTCAGAATACAGCTTTCTTTGCAAAACCACATTCTTTTCAGATTTGAGTTTCCTGACAATGCCCTGATCAAAAAGCTGAGAACTGATGAAAACATGACTTTAACACTCATTT